>JAXQQM020079258.1:0-163865 GCA_034641835.2 Pinus albicaulis | reverse complement strand
TTTCTTCATTCTAGAGATCATTTCTTTGTAGATATCAATTTCTCTATGTTGTTCTTCAACTTTGATCTTAATAGATTCCTCTAGATCCAAAACATTACTTTCTCTTTCTTCATCATTGCATGCATAAGAAAGTGAATCACAAGAACAATTATCAATACCTGTTTTATCTTCTTTATTTTCTGTTGGACATGTTTTCTGAGACATCTCCTTGCTTTGAGAGCCTCTTCTTTGCATCTTTCCCATTGCGACGCGATCTCCTTCTGCCATCAAGATTCTCGTTGCATGATTCACGCCTCGATACCAATTGTTGGGAAAAATACCGAGGGGGGGGGGAATCAGTATTTAGGGCATACTCAAATCTTTTTACTTTTTCTTTCTCTAAAACCGATACGCTACTTCACTGAGCCCAACTCGCGTATATACGCAGATATCCTTCATAAAACTCACGTATACACAGAGATATTATTATGCATTTATTTCTTTACTTAGGTCTATGCATCATTCATTCATCATAAGTTTAGTTAACAGTAAGCGTGTGTAGTAATAACAGAATAAACCATCACACATAAGCAACACACATGAAAATTAGGATTTTAGGTGGAAACCCAAGTCTGGAGAAAACCACCGCTGCCGTTGTCTCAGCCTTCAATAGTTTATTATAGAGAAAACATCTTACAACATATGTAGCCGGGTGGCAGATTTCGATCAAAGACGTTGGTGCACCCACCGCGCTGTTTACCCAACCTCCTCGAAGGGAGCTACGACCCCCTTCTCTCGTTTACCAGCCTCTCCTGGAAGGGAGCTACGACCCCCTGCTCTCGTTTACCAGCCTCACCTGGAAGGGAGCTACAACCCCCTGACTGAAGGCTACAACCCTCAGCACCACCATGGACCACGTTTCATCAATTTTCACACCGGATCCAAAGCTTCCTTTAGAACACAACTTGCAGGCCACGTTTCATCATATTTCTTCGGGACCGGACCTCTTTCCATACTTTACACAAACATGGTGCATCACCAACAGATACTTATCAACTCGAATGTGATAGAGGAAACACAACAGATCAGATCAGATATTTCATACCCCTTGCTTCAGTAAACCCTAGTTTGCATACGCGCTTTCCCTTTACTGTTGTCGCGTATATACGCGCTTCCGTCCACACAAACCAGCGTATACCTCTGTATGTATTTCATTGCGCATACGTGCTTTCACTTCAGCGAAGCCGCGTATATACGCGCTTCCTCCGCGGCGAAGTAGCATATAGATATTCAATCATTATAGAGCAACGTACTTCTATAGATCAGACATTCAGTTCAGATTTACCTTTTTACTTCAGATAGATGTTCGCCTAGATGTTCGCCTCATCACAGATCTAGTCATTCCATAAGCAAATACAAGTATATTTCAGATCTAGATCCCCTTCTTCATCACTTCATAGGTGCATCATAGATTCAGATCTATCATCAAACCTTTACCCTTTCCATACAGATATACTTCACAGAGAAGTATTCATTCAAGCTCAGACATCTTACGCCCACAATCATGATTTGCACAAAGAATTTCTTTTCTTTATATAGGCTTATCCTTTTTCAATACCACGGGCCCCTCTTTCTTTTTAATACCATGAGCCAAACTAATACCACGAGCCTTCAATACCATGGGCCCCTTTTCCAATACCATGAGCCAAAATAATACCATGGTGGTTACCCCTGTTTTGCTCTTTTTGAGCGCTTTTACCCATACGCGACTTGGAACGTTTATTCCCGCGTGCATACGTGACTTCCCTTAGGCAAATCCGCGTATTCCTAGAGACATACTCTTTTTCATCATATAAATAGCACATGCTGAAATCCTTTCTTCATTGCCTTCTGTACTCACTGTAGATACATCAGATTTAGTTCATCAAACCATATTCTATCAAGCACAACTTCATCAAGTAAGTTGTCATCATCTTCATCAAGTGGGTTGTCTTTCAAGGACAACACTCAGCATCATATTGTCAACAAACATCATATCATATCAGATTTACATCATTTACCAAGTCCATCAAGTCAAGAATAACTTCATCAGGTGGTTTGCCATCAAGGACAACACATGTCAACAGTCGCATGTCTTCATCTTCATTCAGTGGGTTGCCATCAAGGACAACACTCTGCATCATATTTCCAACAAGAAGATCCATTCCAATAATCTTGAAGAAAAAGTTCAAGGTCTCAAAATTGAAGTTGAAGAACACAAATGTATTGAAGAGTCACTTCAAAAGAAGTTGGAAAAAATAAACCAAGAAAGGAAAGCATTAGAAGCTGAAGTAGTCTCGCTGCGTAAGGAAGTGAAGAAGGGAAAAAATGTCCAAACTATGCCAACAACTCAAGGGAATTGGAAGAACTCATCAACAATCAACAATCTTACAACGACAGAAATGGCCTCAGTTACAAAGAAGAAGAAGCATGAACTTCTACAACAATTTACAATGAACCTATGAGATATGACATGCATGTAGAATTCATTGGACAAGATTAACGAGAACAACCTTGGAAGAAAATTCCCTGACAAAGATTTCCACCTAGGTACAAACATATTTTTCATGGCTATTGTTATTCATGTGTAAAATTGGTCATAAAGCTATAGAATGTCACACGTACCCTAGGAACCAATACAATTCAAGGATATCTATCAAATATGAACCTCCCAGGGTTCAAGGAAACATCAATAGATTTGAACATTTAAGAAATAATATTGAATGTTACAAATGTCGAAACTTTGGACACATAGCTAGAGATTGCGGACTTGAAAATCCTCTAGAAGAATATTCGAAGCCACAGATTGAACAAACATGGAAGAAGAAGAAGACTAATAATTGTGCTCTCGCTCTTAAGGCTCAAAACAAAAAGATGTGTGGTATGTTGATTGCGGTTGCTCAACACATATGTGTGGAGATAGAAAGAAATTTGTGTGTATGAAAGAGAAGAGGATGGAACCGTGTCCTTTGGAAATGATGGATCTTCAAATGTTATAGGTGTTAGCCACCCATAAAATTCTGTCATATCAGATGGTGGCTAAATGATGTTGAATAGCCTTCAAGAAAAAATTTCATTACTAAAATTGCTGATACTTGAAGACTTTTGATAATATCCTATCCTTGGATAATATTCACTACTGTTTCGCTTCAGAACCCAGGAATCCTGCTGATTTCCAAAGCCAAAATACTGCTGCAAAACCCCTTGTTCCCTTTTTTCTCCTTCCCAAATTAATCTCTTTTTATATCCCTCCACCTCCCATGAAAATCCTATAATTTCATGTTTTCTTCCCCTTTCCATTTCATAAAATCAATTTCATAAGGTCTAAGACCCCTTCTTAGCCCTATTGGAACCCTCAATTTCCTTCAAAAACCATTAAAAAGCCATGAAAAATACATATTTTTATGTATAAGACTTTAGCCCCCTTGGGCTAAATCCCTAACCCTTTCTCTGTCCATGTGTCCTGGCGCCAGAACCGACCACTGAGAAACTAGGCGCTAAACCAACGAATAAATCCATCGTCAATTCGTTTTTTCCTTTGTAAAAATTGAAAAACCCACATTTCTAAAGTTTTAACGTATAAATTCAAAACACATGGTGAAATATGAAAATGGGTGGACCCGTCGCACAAATACATCACAGCCGTTCATCCAACTTGTAGATCCGACGGTGCGGAGCGTGCCATTTCTGTGGACCCCCCATCCATACGCTGTTTTCCAAATCCGCATGGTTTATTCTGCACCACCCTTTAGTGGAAGGCGGTTTTTTCCCATTTCCCAGAGATTCCATACACTGCTCGACGCATGTCCCTTGTACGATTTGAAAACCGCTGTGCAATCGTCGTCCATCGCGCGCTATAGTCCAGACCAGGATGCCCAGCGAAATTGATCATAGCCGTCCGATCTGGGCCCACTCATCCAACGATTGTCGAGTGCTAAAGATGCCTGATGGTTAACCAAAGTGCCCGCGCGATAACTCATCTCTGTTTGACTTTAAAATCCTTTTGATTTCATCTTGACCGTCTGATTAATCCAGATCAACGGCCTAGTTTCACTGTGGGAGCATACCACCCCAAGATCTTTCTCCGTACACCCGGACCCCTGCAGTCACTCCCGACCGTCGATCTCTGCGCGATCGACGGCTCTGATTGAACTTTATTATTTGCCTCCCCTTTAAATCTACTTGATCAATCCTAACCATTGGATGATGCCATCCAATAGCCACGCTCCCTCCATATGCCTCTGCATGTAGTAAAACCAATAAAGCAAGATTTTATAATGTTTCGTGTGTATTTTTCAGAAATTAATGTTCTTTTTGTTATGAACGAAGAAGATTTGAAAGAGGAGGGTGACGACTCTCTTGCTTTCGATTTGCCAAAGCGAAATCGACCATCGGGTTTAAATCTCACATCTATCAATGTTTCATGAACCATTGATGTATTACAGACCCTGTACAACCCTACACAACAGCAAGGAAACATGGATTAAGCGCATATAAAGAGTATCAGCGTTGAAGACCAGGAAATTATCAGAGCATAGGATTAATGAACTGTTTACGGGGATTAGGGCCCAAAATTATCATTATAGACCTACTCCCAGGGTTAAAACAGAGTTCAAAACAAATCCAAAAGGTTTCACCGAAAAGAAACCCTCCACTGCCACAGATTGAGGAAAATTGATCCCTCTAGCTACCACCTCGCCACCTGTGCCTCAAAGTATTCAATCAGAAGCTGAATTTATTGATCCAAATCAGATTTTTGCCTCGACGCAGCCGAAGAAGTTATTTCTGCCAGAGGCATCAATGCAAAGAATATCTACAGAGTTACTTCGACGCCACGCGGTGCCTCAAAGGTCAACAAAACTCCCACCAAGCTTGAAATCATTATGTAAATCATTTAATATAGAGGATATGTATGTGAGTCTCCTCATTTGAGCCCCTCGAAGGCCAATGAGACATTAAATTCTGTATTAATTTTAATTAAGATCTTTTATCAGATCTCACCTCCTCATTCTTCTATATATACTACAACAGAAGATGAGTGAGTGTTGGTTGTTGTTTGATTACAAGTTGTAACATTGAAACTCTCTGAAATAAATATACAAGTCTGTTGAAGTTGAAAAACAATTGAAGTCTTGGATATCTTGATGATGTTGTTGCATACTTGTTCCTGAGAAGGCTCTATCATTGGATCCATGAGCTTGGCTGTTGGTGAAGTATTCTAAAATGTTCTATGTTTTTCCCCTATTTTCATTATGTTCCATAATTTCTTGCTACAGTAGGTTGAAAGTTTTAGGCTAAGAAATGACTCCTGGAAGCACCTTAGACCTGTTCATCCTTCACTGTTTTATGTTTTCTTCTGCTGAAGTATTTTAGAGGCTTTAAAATTTCTCTTTAGTCTTCATGCTTGTTTATTTCCTTAATAGCACAAATAGTTGATTTCAGCATGATTTATGGTCTTCCTGCTTGTCTGCTATCACTTGAAAGCTGTTACTGAAGTCTCCCTTTGAAGTGCCATTGTTTTAAGTTAATCAAAGAGGTCGGTTTTGATCTTGCCCTTTGCCACTACTTGAACAGTTGTTTTGAAGGTCTTTATATTTGTAAGCATAGATGTTATTTAGGTGTTCCCTCTTCTATGATTTCAATTATCAGTGAATCTTTTATGTTTTCTAAATCATTTAAAATAAAATCTTTGAGGAAATAGGGTGTTCCCTGAATCTTAGATCTCATTTTAAAAGCTGTCTTGAAGTCATTATTTGCTTAAAGAATGTTTGTAGAATTCATGGTTAGCCCTGTCTATCGAATATCTCTTTATTTTTGAGTTATGTTTTCAAGTTCCCTTTGTTGAGAATTAAACTTCTCTTTCCAAATCATTAATGTCCATCTCATTCCAAAAAAAAAAGGATCCTGTGGCCAAGTTAGATTTGCCCTTTGATATCCCATATCCCTTGAAAAGTTTTTCATGACCTAATTTTGACTCCATTTCCCAATGAACCAGATATTTCCTCTTTCTGTCTATCTTTCCTAGACCTTTCATGTTCTGCTGTATCAACTCAATCCAACCAAACAAAAACCTGCACTTAATAACTAGTCTAAAATCTATATTCAAAGCACACAAGATAAACCTTTGCAAACAAATATTTGAGAGATCCCTCTCTGAGAACAGGAGGACTAGATCCTGGAACTGTAAATATTGGTTCTGATGTTGCCTTGTCTTTTGATTTGCCAAACTATCAAAACACGGGACACCAACATAATGGTGATCACGGTGGGACACTACTGAGTAATACAGTGAGTTGAGAACATCTCTTAAAGCTCTTTAGGCCCTTAACTTGATAAAGAACACATCCTGGAATTATCCCACCGCTCACTACCAACATAATGGCGTTCACGGTGGGACCTACTGAGAATTAGAGGTTTCAAAACCCTTCCTCAAACTTTTTACGTCCAGTATAACATAAGTAAACTTCTTCAAGCACTACCTAACAAGTGGTAATGGTGATAGGACTTAATTGAATCAGTGACAAACTAAGTAACCCTTAGGATTCCCTTTAGTCCTTATCAAACCTTGAAGGAGCTAGTTACCAAGCCATAAGAGTAAACTCTGTTTGTTTAAACACCTTAGCTAAGTGAGAAAGCAGACTTAGAACGCTCTCTTAACCTACAAAACCAAAATAACTCAGAAAAACCCAAAAAAATTTCAAGTGTGGCTTCATAATAAACACGGTAGTGGACCATAAAACCTTTTACCTCCTCAAGATCTAAAAACCTCCACTTTATAGTAAAACACTTACTCTTACATTTCACTTGCATTTGTTGTGTTTTACTCTATACTCTTAGACAGAGTCTGGAAAGGGCTAGGTAGCCTCCGGATCTCACCCTCTTTTAGAGGTGACATATCTGGTGAATGCCCTCACAGTTGATCTCTGGTTAGAGTTTGTTGTCTTTCAAGATATCCTTGAAAAGGGATATTTCTCAAGCACTGTGGTGGACAGTGTACCTCTTTGAAAACACTCTAAACTTTCCACTTGGCGACTCCAAAATCCTGAACAGACCTTAAGACTCCACTGGGAAGAACCCTCATCATTGTAATATCATTCAAACTTAGTTAGAGGACTATAGGATTGAGATTTGTTTATACAGATTAGTTAACCATTCAAAGATTGTCATACTTGGTTGAACTTTTCTTGTTGTTTGGGTCTAAAAGACACAACATAGTGGCTCCTAGAAGGATTCACACTAGAGCCCATCCTGACCCTAATCCACCTGAGGTAGTTGATGACCCAGAAAGCATCCTTTGGAAGTCTCCTAGGATTAAATTATCAACTGTTGTTAGGTCACCCTTGAGAGCTAATTCAGTTCCCGAAAATCTTACAACTCTACAACAATCACAACCTGACTTAGTAAATCCATTTAGAACTAGGTCATTTGATGATATAACTCAGCTAGACTCCAAATTTTCACTTTCATCCCCTGAGACAAGTGAGCATCCTGGTAATAGAGAAACAACACCTCCCGATTTTCATTTCCTTCACAACTTAGGTGTCTCTCATCCAAGATCAGCTCAACAATCTTTTGCTTCTCCATCTACTTCTGTCCATCCTTCATCCACTGTTCAAACCACTCCACTTCAGCCCACACCCCCTCTTGTCAATCCACCTCCACCACATATCATGGCAGCATGGTATGCTCCCCTAGTCCTTCCTGCACCATTAGTCAAT
Source organism: Pinus albicaulis (assembly GCA_034641835.2). Classification (NCBI taxonomy): domain Eukaryota; kingdom Viridiplantae; phylum Streptophyta; class Pinopsida; order Pinales; family Pinaceae; genus Pinus; species Pinus albicaulis. Next base: position 156,129 of record JAXQQM020079258.1, on the reverse strand, counting down.
CTTCCACAGGACTATCAGTCCAAAATTCCATTATATGATGCTAGCAATACTATAACTGCATCACAACATGTGGATAAGATGAATGACTACTTTGACAGAAACGAAATTGATGATGATTCTGTCAAAATTAGTTTATTTGCTCAGAGTCTGGGGGGAGAAGTAAGAAAATGGTTTAAAAGTTTAGCCCCCCATAGTATTAATGATCTTCAGGCCTTCCATCAAACATTCTTAAACAAATGGGAAGTAAAGAAAAATCCTCTCCAAGTCCTTGCTGATTACAACAATCTCCGTAGGAACCCTGGGGAAAGTGTACAAGCCTATTGTACTAGATTTAACAGTGTATATAATGCCCTTTCCCCAGAACTAAAACCTCCACAGGGTTCAGCCTTAAAAAAATTTCCTGAAGGATTTGACTCTGACATGACCTATTCGCTAAGAGAAAGAGATTTTGCAACCCTTGAAGATATGCAAAGGGGTGCTCTTTCTGTGGAAGTCAACTTGATAGAAAAGAGAGCAAGGATGAAAAATGAGAAGAAAGTATCTTTCAGAGAGGTATCCCCCCCTTCTACTTCAAGTTCAAAAATAGAAAGAATGATTGAGGAAATGATGAAAGAGATGAGCATAATCAAGAAAGCTCAAGCAAATCAAAACCAGACTGCACTTCAAAACAATCAAAACAGAAATAGAAATCAGAACTATAGAAGAGATAACAATCAAGACAAGAAAAAGGAAAGTGACCAACAGATTAGACCTCCCTTTCAACAGAATTATGTAGATCAATATGAAGAAGATAGGGAGTTAGAAAGGTTGGAAGAGTCACATGTAAACTTGATTGGATCAGACAGTGGGGATGATGTTTTCCTCACTAAGGAAGAACAAGGTTTCTTCTCTAATGATCAAAATACAAACACCTGTGAAGATTCTGATGACTATAGATTGGGTTTTGAAAATGAAATCATGGAAGTACACAAATAGTATGATCTTAGGAGCAAGGGAAGTGTAGATAATTCAAAAGATAAGAACACTAGCACTGCTATCAAGAAAAACGTAGAAAACCAACCCAAAAGGACAGCGGAAAAAATCAACATTTCGGCCAAAAAACCAGACTTAAACAAATACAAAGGTGTTTAATCGAATGTTGAACAGAGCACTCCTAGCACTTCAGCTAGTGGTCCTAATAAAACTATCCCTATTACCAGTCCAAATAAAGTTCAGCAAATCAAGATTGCTGAAAAGAATTCCATTGAAAAAACAGATGTAAATATCAACAAGTCAATTATTCCTTTCAGCCTTGAGGGAGAGATTGCTAAAATAAAAATTGCCGTTCCCTAGCTGAACTAGTAACCCAAGAAATGTACAAAAACCAAGTTTTGAAAGCTTTGAACTTAGGAAGTGATACTGACACCTTAAACTTGGCAGATGATAAGCCTGAGCTGTTGTTTGGTCCAGAGGTTGAAGGAAAATATCAAGAAGGACCAGTCCCTCCCTTCTATGTTAGTTTGAACATACATGATAAAATTCTACACAACGCTATGTTAGATTCTGGAGCTTCGCACAATCTAATGCCCAAGGTAGTAATGGAAATCTTAGGCTTATAAATTACTAAACCGTACAAAGATTTGTATTCTTTTGACTCAAGCAGAGTCAAATGTTTGGGTTTAATCAAAGATTTATGTGTTAGTTTAGCTCAAATCCCAACTAAGAGTCTAGTAATGGATATAGTTGTATCTGAAATTCCCCCTAAGTATGGCATGCTCTTATCAAGATCATGGGGAGCCAAACTTCAGGGAAGCCTTCAAATGGACATGTCTTACGCCACCATCCCTGTTTTTAACCAAAACATGAGACTATACAGAGAATCCCACATGAAGTACATGGTGAGTAACATGGACAAACCAAACAACTCTCCGATCTATTCTATTCAATCAAGTTTAGATTCCTTTATCTTGTATAACGAAGATGAAATTACTCAACAAGGTAAAGAAAACATGGACCCAACCAGTTCACTAGAACAATCCAGTCAACTTCAAAACGTTGACGATCAACAACAACAAGAAAATGAAAATGAGTCTAATATACTTTGGACAATAAATTTTGATGGATCCTATAATAAAACCAGTGTGGGGGCAGGTATATGGATTCAAAACACAAATCAGAGTTTTTCATGTAAGTTAGACTTCCCATGCACTAACAATATTGCTGAGTATGAAGCACTTGTCCTAGGCTTACAACTGCTTAAAGAATTGGAAGCCCAAAAGATATATGTTTTAGGGGATTTTGAGCTTATCATCAAACAAATCAAAGGAGAATACTCAGCCAAGAATCCAAGGCTTAGAGAATATCGAAATGCTGCCCTTGACCTATTAAAAACTTTCGAAAAATATGAACTCATTTTTATCCCTAGAGCACTGAATCATCTAGCAAATGAACTTGCCTTCTCTGCTAGCAATTGCCAAGTACCTGAGATAAATGAACAACTCAGTGTAAAGGTGAAACACAGACCCGCTGTGCCTGATAATTAAGATCACTGGCAGGTGTTTGAATCTGACAAACGCATAGATGATTTCTTGAAATCAGAAAACAATTTCAGCATACCAACACTAGAAACTAGCCATAAAGAAAACTGTTTATATATTGAACAAATCCCAGAGGCTGAAATAAAATATCCTACTCATATAAATCATTAAGAGAATCCTTTTGAAGCAGAGATAATTAAAAATGAAGACCAAGAAGACTTGGAAGTATTACAATGCAAAAATGATAAAATTCCAAGAGGTCTCACACCTTTAGAACACCTGTTTGATCTCAACGATGTAGCTAAAGAACCAAGTATGGAGCCAGTAGAAACAAACATAGAAGAACACAACATAGGCTCCCTAACAGAACCCAAGATGATTAAATTGTCCAGCACACTTCCAACTCACATAAAATTGCAATACATAGAGCTTTTCAAAGAATTTAAATATGTGTTTTCTTGGGAATACAAAGACTTAAAATCATGTGATACCAGCATCATCCAGCATAAAATCCCCTTGAAGGAAAATCAGAAGCCTTTTAAACAAAAACTGAGAATAAACCCCGTTTTACTACCTTTAGTTAAGGCAGAAATTGAGAAAATGTATCATGCTGGGATCATAGTACCCATTAGATTCTCAGAATGGGTATCAAATTTAGTTTCTGTTAGAAAGAAAACAGGGGAAATCAGGATTTGTATTGACTTCAGAAATTTAAACAGAGCCTCTTTAAAAGACAACTACCCTTTGCCCAAGATGGACCATATACTTCAAAGGGTAGTTGGGTCAAGAAGAATATCCCTACTAGATGGGTTCTCAGGTTACAATCAGGTGTTAGTGTTCCCAAGTGATCAAATCAAAACTGCTTTTAGCACACCTTGGGGCACCTTTATGTATGTCAAATTGCCTTTCGGATTAATGAATGCAGGGGCCACCTTCCAAAGGGCCATGGACATAGCCTTCTCTGAATATATTGGCTATTTTATAATTATCTACCTTGATGACATAACTGTTTTCTGAAAAACTGATGAAGAGCATTTGATTCACCTAAGAAAATTTTTTGAGAAATGTAGGAAATTTTGCTTGTCATTAAATCCCAAGAAGACACTCTTCAGTCTCCAAGAAGGTAAACTTCTTGGTCACATAATTTCAGAAGAAGGGATCAAAATAGACCCTACAAGGATAAATGGCATATTGCAAATTAGCCATCCTAGAAACCTCAAGGAATTGCAATCTTTCATTGGAAAGATCAATTTTATGAGGAGGTTTATTCCCAACCTTGCTGAGCTATTAAAAAACATTACAAATATGCTTAAGAAAAATGTGGTTGTAAAATGGACTTCACCAGCTAAACAATCATTCGAACTGGTCAAACAAGCTCTTACTCAAACACCAGTCCTGATTAGTCCTGATTTCACCAAAGACTTCTACATCTTTTCTTTTGCATCTAAACATACAATAGCTGCAGTTTTACTTCAGAAGAATGATTTAGGGCAAGAACAACCAATATCCTTCTTTAGTAGGGCCTTAAGAGATGCTCCTCTCAAATATAACATCATGGAGAAGCAAGCCTTAACATTAGTGAAAGCTTTAAAAGACTTTAGGGTCTACATTTTACACTCTCACATAATTGCTTTTGCTCCACATACTGTTGTCAAGGATATTCTAAGTCAAGACCCTGATGGTAAAAGGGGAAAATGGATTGCAACTATTCTTGAATATGACTTAGAGATTAGGCCCACCAAACTAGTTAAAGGGCAAGGATTAGCAAAACTTATGGCTGAGTCTAACTTCCAAGCATTAGACATGAATATGGTAGATATGTTGGAAGAAGTAGAAGAAGCTACTGCTCCTTTTATTGAAGAAACATTTCTGAATTCTCCTTGGTATGCTGACATTATTTATGTGCTTTTATATATAAATGCCCCTCCTTATTTGTCTAAAAATAAAGCTAGATTTTTAAAGCAGAAAGCTTTGATTTTTTGCATATTAGATGGGGTGTTATATTGGAAAAATGCTGTTGGAATTTTTCTTAAATGTTTACTTGAAGATGATGCAGGAAAGATTATGCACGAACTACATGATGGTGAATGTGGAGGACACCTCTACTGGAAGGCCACAGCGAACAAAATTCTCAGATTAGGTTACTATTGGCCTACCATTTTCCCAGACACTCAGAAGTTGGTCATGTCTTGCCATAAGTGTCAAATCTTTGATGGCAGAAAACTCCCTTTCCCTTACACTTTATCCAATCGAGTTGAGGGCACCTTTTCCATGATAGAAGTTTGGACTTCATTAGGGAAATTCATCCATCCTCCTCGACTCAACATAAGTGGATCCTCATAGCCAACGACTTCTTCACCAAATGGATAGAAGCTATGCACATCGAGATACTTTAATGACTTCCTCCATTATCAAGTTCTTGAAACCTATATCCTATCCAGTTGGTTGTCCCAGAAAAATCCTGTGAGACAATGCTGCTGCTTTCAAATCTAAGAAGATGGATGATTTTTGTCACAAATACCATATAACCTTGGGCCATTGCACTGCTTACTATCCCCAAGGGAATGGATTAGCTGAATCCTCCAACAAGAGTCTCATTAATATCATTAAAAAGCTGTTGGAAGAAAATAGAAAACCATGGCACAGTAAGCTGGTTCATGCCTTATGGGCTGATCGACTAACCACAAAGAAATCAATAAATATGTCCCCCTATCAGTTATTTTATGGAATGGATGCAATCTTTCCTACCTCATTAGGAGTTCCAGTCATGAAGCTCCTTCGAGAAGTACAGGTTGAAGAAAATGATATGCAGAGGAGGATCAACGGAACTGTTGAGAATGCGGCAAGATGATGGAGCTTAGTGAAATGAAGTCGCCTTCACTAAGTGGGCCCGCAGGCAAATTCTGGCGCAAAATCTATTTTTAGACTATGTCTATTTTTAGACATATGGAGCATGGTTCGGGGATTCCAGTTTGAGATTCTTGAAGTATGTGTCATGTTGGTAAAAATAGATGAGACTCTATTTTGAGGTCAAAGAGGTCGAAGTCTATTTTTAGACTGCCTCTCCTTAAAACAGGGAAGTCAAATATTATTTACCCTTAATAATATTTAGACTATAAACAATAGTTTACTCTCTTGGAGCACTTCAGTTCGAGCTACAGAAGTGGCTCATGCATCTGGCAGAGGAATCACGTGGTTCCCAAGGGTTTGATGGCATCATGCATGGTTGACTTCAGTTGGACTTCAGTGGCAGAAGTTTGGAGGAGTTAATGAGACAGATAGTGGAGTTGTGTTGTGTTTATTTTAGTTGAACTAGTTGAGATTAGTTTAACTAGCTAATCAATTAGTTATGAGTGGAGTGAATTAAATATTATTTAATTCATTAATTAGTAACTCATTATTCAACTCAAGAACACATCAGTTTACTACAGTGCATGATCAGTTCAGTGGAGACCAGTGAAAGAGGTAGATGAAAAGGTGGAGTTAGCTATCAGTTGTGACTATACTGTTGCTATTTGCAACACACAGATAGGTGGAGTAAGCCCATGAGGATTGCGCAGTTCAGGATGGTGGTTTATCTATATAAAGAGGCCATCCCATAGCATTGAAACATGCAATAGAGGCAAGGCAATTGGCGGTGAGTTTTGAACCAGTAACCTGTTCAAAACTGAGCTAGATTGTGAGTAACTTTATGAGAAAGTACTGAGTACTTGTGAGGAGTATTGTACTGAGTTGGTTACTTGATTTATCCATTATAATATACACAATAGCTGCGGGGTTTTCAGCTATAAGCTTTCCCCATACATACTGTGTTAATGTGTATGATGATTTGATGTGTTATCGCTTGATTTATTTCCGCATGTGTGATGATCTGAGTGGAAGAGATTATGTGTTGCATATAAATTCGAATTGTATGTGATCAGGATAGTCTCGGTGGATAATTGATCATTATTCAGAAAATTTCTACATGGTATCGGAGCTATTGAAGCAGAGATTGATCATCACGGTGATTACAAACTTATTTCGGTAGACAGAGTCTGCATGCGGGCCAGGTAGCCTCCGGATTCATCTTTCTTCGGAAAGTGAAAGGTCTGGTAAATGCCCCTTGCAGTCAATCTCTGTGCTAGAAATAATTTTTTCTCATAGGTCTAGAGCGGTTGAGCTTTGAGGTGGAATTCGAAATTTTGCAGCAGTTTTGTTTTCTTGGTGCCGATGTTGAAAATGTCTTTCAACGGTTTGCGACTCGAATATGCTCTTGAAGGCAGTTCGAATTATGTTGCATGGAAGGATCGCATGGAGACAGTATTAGAAGATAATGGTCTGAAGGAGTTCGTAGATACGGATGTCCAAAAGCCCACTGATCCTGCTGAAGTCGAAGCATGGCAAAAGAAGATGGCGAAGTGTCGAAGGATCCTGTTGGAGGGCGTCAAGGATCATATTGTATCCAGCCTACATGGAAAGGCTACTCCATATTTAATGTGGAAGGCTTTGATGGATCTATTCCAGAGTAAGAGCGACCAAAGGAAGCTGGCGCTCAAAGATAAGCTCGGGAACATCAAGATGGAGAAGGGCGACAGTATCGCCAAATACCTCACGAAGTTCACTCAATGCAGAGATGAGCTGGGAAGTGTGGGGGTGACTGTCGAAGATGAGGACATGGTCGACCTAGCTCTCCTTGGTCTTTCGAAGGCTTGGCACTCATATCAAGATAGTGTCAATGGTCGGGAGAAGCTGTCGGGATGGGAGCGCCTTTGGGTGGATCTCATGCAGGAGGAGATAAGGAGGACTACTCGAGATGGATCTTCATCAAAGGGAGCTGATGAAGAAAATTGCGCTTTGGTTGCCAAAGCAAAGAAGGGGAAGGGTAAGAAAACTTCTCATTTTGGTGCAAAGGGCAAGAAGCAGGATATGGCGAAAGTGAAGTGTTTTCACTGCCATGATCACGGACATTATGCTACCAATTGTCCAAAGAAGAAGAAGAACAAGCAAGTGGGAAGATCTGCAGATGGAGAAGCTTTGGCTTCACAGTTCGAGCTTGAATTTTCACTGATTTCATGCTTGGTTTCAAGTGTGCTGGGATCGGTGTGGTTCTTGGACAGCGGTGCGTCATTTCATATGACGGGAGATCGGGAGTTGTTCTCAGATCTGGAGGACAAAGATTTGGGTGTGCACATCGAGATGGGCGATGATGGTAGATACAGTGCGATTGGTATCAGTACCATATCCTTTCAGAGGGAGTATGGTAAACCCTTTGTATTGAAGGATGTCATGCATGTACCTGGATTGAAGAAGAACTTGATCTCTGTGGCGATGTTGGAGGATAAAGGGTATGATGTGGTCTTCAGCGAAGGAAAAGCCTTCCTGCGCAGTAAGACTACTGGAGAGACCCGGAAGATAGGGGTTCGAACTCAGAACCTTTATCAGTTGCAGGTAGATGACTGCGCAGCTATGGCATGCAAGGCGGGAGAAGTGGTGAGACGGGATGATGAGGGCGAACTGTGGCACAGGAGATTGGGCCACCTTCACCATGGAGCTTTGAAGATTCTGCAGCAGATTTCTACTGGGCTTCCTAAGGGCACCCTTGCGCAGTCAGATCAGTGCAAGGGGTGTAATTTAGGGAAGTATGTGAAAGCCACCTTTCACGAGAAGGATAGTCGCGCCACAACGATCCTTGAGAGAGTTCACACAGACTTGTGTGGTCCTTTCTCAGTTGCTTCGACAGCAAAGCACAAGTATTATGTGATCTTTGTTGATGATTTCTCTCGAAAGTGCTGGATCTTCTTCATGCAGAAGAAGAGCGATACATTCGCGAAGTTCTGTGAGTTTAAAGCACTGGTCGAGAAGGAGTCGGGGAAGAAGGTGATTGCTCCAAGGAGTGATAACGGTGGTGAATTCATCTCGGCTGAATTCAAGGAGTTCTGCAGCGCAGAAGGGATTCGGAGAGAGCTCATCGCACCCCATAACCCACAGCAGAACGGGGTGGTTGAGCGGAAGAACAGAACGATCGTGGGTGCTGCACGGGCAATGTTGCATGATCAGGGCCTACCCCTTCACTTGTGGGCTGAGGCATGCAATACAGCAGTGTATGTGCAGAACCGTTGTCCTCACAAGGTTCTTAGCATGAGTACACCAGAGGAGGCTTATTCTGGCAAGAGGCCTGATATTTCCCATTTGCGGATTTTCGGATCTCCTGTCTACATGCATGTGACGAAGGATGCGGGAAGGAAGCTGGATCCAACTGCTGAAGTTGGAATATTTGTGGGGTACACTGATACACCTCACAACTATCGGGTGTATGTGCCAGACAGTCGCAAGACTGTTGTGCGACGGGATATAAAATTTCAGGAGGAGAAAGCCATGCGGTGTTCGCTTGAGAGGGAGCTACACTTGCATGCAGATGAGGAGCTGTTAGTTCCTAAGGAGGAGCTTCCGGATGTGGATCAGCCACAAGAGGAGGTTCGGGAGGTGGAAGAAACCACCCAGGCAGCGCCAACCATCAGAGGGCGCATGCGCACTACAGAAGCTGAGCGACTGGCTCGGGATGCAGAGAAGGTTGTAGGACCACCTACGGCACAGCGCAGACAGAGACAGTCACCGGATCGGTACACTGGATACATGGCTCTTATGAGTCAATGTGTTGTGACAGAGCCATCCTCTTTTGAGGAAGCTGTGGAGGAAACCGCATGGGTTGATGCCATGATCGAAGAATATGATTCGATCATCAGGAACAGTGCATGGGAGATTGTCCCAAGACCGGTTGGGAAATCAGTTGTAGGTTCGCGATGGATCTACAAGGTGAAGCAGGCGGCTGACGGGAGTGTGGAGAAGTACAAGGCGAGATTTGTCGCCCGTGGCTTCTCACGGATCGAGGGGATTGACTATGAGGAGACTTTTGCACCTGTCGCAAGGTACTCTTCCATACGGACGATCCTTGCTCTCTCAGCGCAGATGGGGTGGCACATTCATCGGATGGATGTGAAGACTGCGTTCCTCAATGGAGTTATTGAGGAAGAAGTGTACATAGAGCAGCCTGAAGGTTTTGAGATCTTCAGCAGTGAGTCGCATGTGTGCCGACTCAAGAGAGCACTGTATGGGCTGAAGCAAGCACCTCGTGCTTGGTACACTCGGATAGACAGCTACTTCACAGGGCTTGGATTCTCCAAGAGTGAGGCGGATCCAAACCTGTACCAGATTGTGGTGGAGGGGAAGCTGTTGATCATCGTACTGTATGTAGATGATCTGATTTTGACTGGCGATGAGCAGTTGATACTTTCATGCAAGGAGGATCTTGCATGAGAGTTTGAGATGAAGGACTTAGGCATCCTTCATTATTTCCTGGGATTGGAGATTTGGCAGCGCAACGGGGGACTGTTTGTTTCTCAGGGCAAGTATGCCCGAGAGATTCTGGAGAGGTTCAACATGCAAGGCTGCAAGCCTGTTGACACTCCTCTTCCTGGTGGTTGGAGGAAGGAGGATGCTACTTCAGCGGAGGTAGTGGATGCCACTGTCTATCGAGAGTTGGTGGGGTCGCTTATGTATCTGGTCAATACACGACCCGATATATGCTATGCAGTTAACCAGCTTTCGCAAGCTATGGTTAAGCCTACCAAGCTCTTTTGGAAGGCAGGCAAGCATGTATTGCGTTATATCAGAGGCACACCGGGATATGGTTCATGGTACAAACAAGAGGATCAGTTGAGGTAGCATGGCTTCACAGATTGGTATCATCATATTAGAGATTGTGTTCAGCGGAGAATCATGATGCTTTCATATGTTCCCACGGAGGATCAGGATGCCGACATCCTGACGAAGGCGCTCACCAGGAGCAAGTTCGAATTCCATAGAGGCAGGATAGGGGTTGTAGATAATCCATATCTTGCTGAGAGGGAGTGTTGAAAATGCAGCAAGATGATGGAGCTTAGTGAAATGAAGTCGCCTTCACTAAGTGGGCCCGCAGGCAAATTCTGGCGCAAAAAAATCTATTTTTAGACTATGTCTATTTTTAGACATATGGAGCATGGTTCGGGGATTCCGGTTTGAGATTCTTGAAGTATGTGTCATGTTGGTAAAAATAGATGAGACTCTATTTTTGAGGTCAAAGAGGTCGAAGTCTATTTTTAGACTGCCTCTCCTTAAAAGAGGGAAGTCAAATATTATTTACCCTTAATAATATTTAGACTATAAACAACAGTTTACTCTCTTGGAGCACTTCAGTTCGAGCTATAGAAGTGGCTCATGCATCTGACAGAGGAATCACGTGGTTCCCAAGGGTTTGATGGCATCATGCATGGTTGACTTCAGTTAGACTTCAGTGGCAGAAGTTTGGAGGAGTTAATGGGACAGCTAGTGGAGTTGTGTTCTGTTTATTTTAGTTGAACTAGTTGAGATTAGTTTAACTAGCTAATAAATTAGTTATAAGTGGAGTGAATTAAATATTATTTAATTCATTAATTAGTAACTCATTATTCAACTCAAGAACACATCAGTTCACTACAGTGCATGATCAGTTCAGTGGAGACCAGTGAAAGAGGTAGATGAAAGGGTGGAGTTAGCTATCGGTTGTGACTATACTGTTGCTATTTGCAACACACAGATAGGTGGAGTAAGCCCATGAGGATTGCGCGGTTCAGGCTGGTGGTTTATCTATATAAAGAGGCCATCCCATAGCATTGAAACACACAATAGAGGCAAGGCAATTGGCGGTGAGTTTTGAACCAGTAACCTGTTCAAAACTGAGCTAGATTGTGAGTAACTGTATGAGAAAGTACTGAGTACTTGTGAGGAGTATTGTATTGAGTTGGTTACTTGATTTCTCCATTATAATATACACAATAGCTGCGGGGTTTTCAGCTATAAGCTTTCCCCATACATACTGTGTTAATGTGTATGATGATTTGATGTGTTATCGCTTGATTTTATTTTCGCATGTGTGATGATCTGAGTTGATCTGAGTGGAAGAGATTATGTGTTGTGTATGAAGTTCAAATAGTATGTGACCAGGATAGTCTCGGTGGATAATTAATCATTATTCAGCAAATTTTTACAAGACCATCCATTTACAACAGATCAGAGAAGAAGTTTATGAAAGAACACAGTTAGTCCAAGAAAATATGAAAAAGCTATTTGATCAAAGGACTAAGGCAAACAACTTCCAGGTTGGAAGTGTTGTTCTTAAATGGGATTCAAGAAGAGAAGAGAAGGGGAAGCATGGCAAGTTTGAGAACTTGTGGAAAGGGCCATATATTATTCATGCTGAGAGGGGTCATAATACATTTTTATTGAAAGAATTGAATGGAGAAGACCTATATGGAGGTCCTGTCAATGGCAGGATGCTCAAGCATTACTTCTGCCAAGAATCTTAAGTTTCAAAATATGTTTGTTTTACCATTGTAGATATCATAGTCTAACCATTGCATTCAAAAGTTATGAAAAATCAAAAATACAAAAACAAAGAAAAGAGGGCAGAAATGAAAACAACAAAGGCAAAGCCCCATGCCAAAAATGAGAAACAAATCTGAAAGTGTGCAAGCTTAAATGCTACTCCTACAAAACACACTTCTAGTTAGTCAAAAAGTTTAATATTGACTAATTAGTTTTAAATTTTCTGCTGATAGGATAGTGAATTCGATTTTCCAAACTGTTTAATCTTGGCTTATCAGTAGATAGTTAGGGTTAGAAGTTGAAGGTTCAAACAAACTCAAAATATGAACCAAATTTTCCAAAAGAAGATGACTCAAATCTATGGTAAAATTCTGAGTCAAAGAAATGTAAAGATCTGGTTCTAATCAGCTTAAAACCTGAACCAGAAGAAAAGCAAAAACAACTCAAAACAAAGAAAAAACAGAGCTGTGAAGAAAGGAGAAGGCCATGATGAGAAACTTTCAGATCTTAAGCCTTCCATTTTTTATTTTTTATTTTCTACAAATAATAATCTATGTGCAATTTTTTTTTATGCTATAGATCACAGCAAGTCAAACAACTTAATCTTGACTTGGCTGTTTTTAAATTTCCGTTGTAGAATTTAGAGAATGAAAGTCTGTTGGACAGCTTAATCCCAACAGACAGTGGATTAGGTAGAGAAATATCTAAGCTCAACTGTTTAATCTGAGTTCAGGGAGAAATAAGGAATAGAATTAGATTAGTTTTTATGCTTTCAAAAGAATAAAATGTTGTAAGAGAGTTTGCCAATCCAAGTGCACTCAGATGAAGAAAAAATGTTAGATCAGTAGGATTGGGTAGGTAACTTGTTTCCAGAGCAAAAGCAGATCATTCAAGCAGAAGAGAACAACCCAGTGGATGAGGCAACTGATCAACCTCCCAGAGAATACAAGTCTGCAGTTCTTGATGCCTTCAAAAAAGGCACCATCTCCAAGTGGAGCCACTGTTAGTCACCCATAAAAATCTTTCATATCAGATGGTGGCTGAATGATGTTGGATAGCCTTCAAGAAACAATTTCATTACTAAAATTGCTGATACTTGAAGACTTTTGATAATATCCTATCCTTGGGTAGTATTCACTACTGTTTCCCTTTAGAACTCAGAATCCTGCTGATTTCCAAAGCCAAAATACTGCTGCAAACCCCATTTTTCCCCTTTTCTCCTTCCCATACTAACCTCATTTTCTATTTTTCCATTCCCCATGAAAATCCCATAATTTCATGTTTTCTTCCCTTCCCATTTCATAAAATCCATTTCATAAGTTCTAAGACCCCTTCTTAGCCTTATCAAAACCATCTATTTCCTTCAAAAACCATTAAAAAATCATGAAAAATGCATATTTTTATGTATTGGGCTTAAGCCCCTTGGGCTTAAGTTTTAGACCCTTTTCCATCCATAAACCCGAGCACTAGAACCAACTGCAAGACCCTCGGGCGCTTATCCATTTTAAAATTATATTTCCCCGCCGGAACATATAAAAGCTTTGATTTTTGTAAAAACCTGCCTGTGTAAATTATGGAGCAATCTCCACCGTCGATATGCCCTGCAGATCAGATGGCGCGGAGTACATTTCCCGGTGGTCCCCACGGTCCATAAGCCGTTTGCCCAAACCACGTGGTTTCCATCGCACCACCTTTAGGCCAAGGGTGGTTTTCTCCCGATGGCCAGCGATTCCATACAACTCATGACACGTGTCCTGGCCGTTGTTCACCAAACCACTGTCCATCGCACGTTAATATTTGGACCGGGATGCCCAGCGATAACGCTGTGGACCGTCCAATCTGGGCCCACTAATCCAACGGCTATCACTCGCCTAAGATGCCCGACCATTAACGAAGGTGCCCACGCGATAACTTAGGTTTCCATGCAGCGGTAATCGCATCTCCGCCGTCGATCTGATCTGCAGATCGACAGCCCGCATTCATCGATCGATCCCTCCGTTTGACTTTCGAAATCCTCTAATTTCATCTTGACCGTTCGATTAATCCATATCAACGGCACATGTTCACTGCGGGGGCATACCCCCAAGGTTTTTCTCCGTACACCCGGACCCCCCGAAATCACTCCCGACTGTCGATCTCTGCATGATCGACGGCTCTGATTGAACTCTTCTATTCCGCCTCCCCTTTTGACTCCATTTGATCAATCCGGACAGTTGGATGATGTCATCCAACGGCCACGCTCCCTCCATATGCCTCTGCAGCAGTTAACCAATAAATGCATGGATTTTATAATGTTTCGTTTGTATTTTGCAGGGATTAATGTTCTTTCTGCTATGTTCGAAAACGATTCGAAGGAAGAGGGTGATGACTCTCTTGCTTTCGATTTGCCAAAGGAAATCGACCTCCAGGTTTTAAATTCATGTTTTGTCGTGTTCTATTGAGCACAGATGCATAATGAACCATACGCAGCCCTGCACGGCAATAAGAAAACATGGAGTAAGCACAGAGAAAGAGTATTAGCGCTGAAGACCAGGAAATTATCAGAGCAGAGGATTAATGGATTGTTTACGAGGATTATGGCCCAAAAAGGTCATTATAAACCTAATCCCCGGGTTAAAGCAGAATTCAAAACAGATCCAAAGGGTTTCACCAACAGGTAACCCTCCACCGCCACAAATTGAGGTAAATTGATCCCTCGAGCTACCACGGCGCCACTTGTGCCTCAAAATATTCAATCAAGAGCCGAATTTATTGATCAGGATCAGATATTCCGCCTCAATGCAGCCGAAGAGTTATTTCTGCCAGGAACTTCAATGCAAAGAATATCTGCAGAGTTACTTCAATGCCACAAAGTGCCTCAAAGGTCAACAAAACTCCTACCAAGCTTGAAATCATTATGTAAATCATTTAATACAGAGGATATGTATGTAAGTCTCCTCATTTGAGCCCCTCGAGGTCCAATGAGCCATTTAATTCTGTTTTAATTGTAAATGAGATATTTTATCAGATCTCACCTCCTCATCCTTCTATATATACTACAACAGAAGATGAGTGAGTGTTGGTTGTTGTTTTATTACAAGTTGTAACACTGAAACTCTCTGAATAAATATACAAGTCTGTTGAAATTGAAAAACAAATTGAAGTCTTGGATGTCTTGATGATGTTGTCGCATGTTGTTCCTGAGAAGGCTCTATCATTGGATTCATGAGCTTGGTTGTTGGTGAAGTATTCTGAACTGTTTAATGTTTTCTCCTATTTTCATTATGTTCCATAATTTCTTACTACAGTAGGTTGAAAGTTTTAGGCTAAGAAATGACTCCTGGAAGCACCTTAGACCTGTTCATCCTTCACTGTTTTATGTTTTCTTCTGCTGAAGTATTTTAGAGGCTTTAAACTTTCTCTTTAGTCTTCATGCTTGTTTATTTCCTTAATATCTCGAATAGTTGGTTTCAGCATGATTTATGGTTCTCCCTGCTTGTCTGCTATCACTTGAAAGCTGTTATTGAACTCTCCCTTTGAAGTACCATTGTTTTAAGTTAATCAAAGAGGTCGGTTTTGATCTTGCCCTTTGCCATTGCTTGAACAGTTGTTTTGAAGGTCTTTATAGTTGTAAGCATAGATGTTATTTAGGTGTTCCCTCTTCTATGAATGCAACTATCAGTGAATCTTTTATGTTTTCTAAAGTCCTTTAAAGTAAAATCTTTGAGGAAATAGGGAGTTCCCCAAATCTTAGATTTCATTTCAAAAGTTGTCTTGAAGCTATTATTTTCTTAAAGAATATTTGTAAAATTTATGGTTAGCCCTGTCTATCAAATATTTATTTATTGTTAAGTTATGTTTTCAAGTTTCCCTTTGTTGAGAATTAAACTTCTCTTTCCAAATCATTAATTTCCATCTCATTCCAAAGCAAAGGATCCTATGGCCAAGTTAGATTTGCCTTTGATATCCCATATCCCTTCAAGAGTTTGTCATGACCTTATTTTGACTCCATTGCCCAACGAACTAGATATTTCCTCTTTCTGTCTATCTTTCCTAGACCTTTCATGTTCTGCTGTATCAACTCAAATCCAACCAAACAAACATCTGCACTTAATAACTAGTCTAAAATCCATAATCAAAGCACACAAGATAAACCTTTGCAAAAAAATATTTGAGAGATCCCTCTCTGAGAACAGGAGGACTAGATCCTGTAACTCTAAATATTGGTTCTGATGTTTCCTTGTCTTTTGATTTTCCAAACTGTCAAAACACGGGACACCAACACAACCTTAAGTTACAACTACTATTCCCTTACTCAAATAAAATAATTCTCGTATAAAGGTTGTTGTCATGTATTTGTGCCTCGGCTTCAATATTTATAAGGACTTGTTAGGTATAATGGTCTCTTAATTCCCCATTGTTTTCAAAGTGAATATGGTTGATTGTAAATCCCACCATTTTCCTACAAAAACAAATAATATTAAATTTTAATTGTCAGTTTTTAAATATCATTGAACTAGTTTGGTAATATTAATAAAAAAAATTGCAATGAGATTATTTACCTGGTGCACCAGTTGTCGCCACTGACCTAGTTGCGTAGTCATGATGTTTGGTCTCATCTAGTGAGGGGGAATCACCTACAAAAACAGATAATATTAAATTTTAATTGTCAGTTTTTAAATATCATTGAACTAGTTTGGTAATATTAATAAAAAAAATTGCAATGAGATTATTTACCTGGTGTACCAGTTGTCATCGTTGGGACTGTTGCCCTGTCTTCCTCTCTAGTGGTAAGATCCTCAAGGGAAACATTCTCTGTCATTTAAACAAAAAACATTATAAGGACAACCATCAAGGTATAATTAGAAAAAATTATAAGTGGAAATTAATTATCATCATGACCCTCACTGATAGTAGCATTGTCGGCCTGGTCCCCACTACAATGATCAGGTTGCACGTGAGGATCATCTACATCTGGCTCTAAAATTGGGTTATTTGCCTCATCAGTAGTGCTGCTCCCCTGATTTAAACAAAGTTGTTACACATTAAATTTATGGACGAAAAAAAACATATTGAAAGGTTAATGTTTTACCTTATCAGGCATTCTGGATCTTGGGACCTGCCCCAAGCTTCTGCGACGTTCAACTACAACTTGATAGCCGAAATGGAAAGCGATATTTTTATCTTCCTCTATAGTTTCTGTTCCGAAGTCATCACCCTACATTACATATGATATTGTATTTTTAATCATATTTGATAGGATTACAAAAATGTTGGAAGGCGATAAAATTAATTATAAGATGTTTAACTACTTAATTACAATTCTTGCAGCTAATTTCAAATAGCCGCCCTGGCCTAGCTTGTGATGGCCCTTTTTTTCAATCCTAGCTTTGGTTGCCTTTGAGGTTTCAGGCAACCTAGCATCAAAAGATTGAAGTCAGATATGACGTAGCACACTTTTATTTTAGACATAGAGAAAATTAAAGCTATTGAATTAAAGTTGTAATTTACCTTGCAGGTCCAGTTGGCATTTTTCCTTCTTTCTTTAACCTTTTCTCTTTTCCGTCATGGATGAGTGCTCTCCAATCACTCTCTGGAACTGCGAGAGGACGCTCATATCTAGGGTTAAATTGCAATTGTGTCCTATAGGTGTCCCTGGTATATTTCAAATATTTGCCGGCTACCCGAGCCACCGCTGTTCTGTCAAATGTGTCGATCCCAAAAAGGGCTTCTAGATAATCTAGAAGTTCTTTTTTTAGGTTAGAATTCTGGGAATTCCACCCTGTGCGTATGGTTGGGCCAAAAATTACCAACGCATGGCTCTCCAGAAACCTGTAGAACTCATTGTTTCCTACACAGAAAAAAAGAAAGATATTATCATTAATTTAAAAATAAAAATCATGATAAATATGTTTTAGATAAAGTACATGAAATAGTTAAAATATTAAAATTTACCTCGAAGTTGTACATGATTTATAGGGACACCTTCATCGTTCACCAACAACGTGCCATTAATGGTCCTTGTGGAGCTGACACGTGTAGCTCCAGGAAACGCAATAATGTAGTTGGCCATATCAGCCTCATCATTGCTAACACGTTCAGCGGTTGGTTGGGTGTCTGCTTGGGCAGTGTGTGTTTCTTGGCTGGCACCTAAAGGAGTAGAAGGTGTACGAGAGGGTTGTTGGGCAATCTCTTGCCCTTGTGTCCCACTACCAACAACACCGGGTTCAGCAAGTGCCAGAAAACGCTACATACAAAAGAACTTTTTGTTAGTTTAGTCAATGTAAAAATTAAAAATCAAACTATCACAATTCATCTCATGCAGAACAAAAAAAATATCCTTTTGACTTTTTATTATTACCTGATATCTTTCTAGCTGGCTCATAAGATGTTTTATCCTCTCTTCTGTTTCATGTGTTTGAGGCGCGTCTATCAAAATATTAAATTCCGACCATGCATCTCGTGCCTTTTTTCGCAACAAGAACACTGGAGATAGGGATGAAGAAAGCTCTTCCTCAAAGAGGGAATCATCAGGCGTACCATGGCTAGGTGTCTACATATTTGAACAAAATTAATATTATTTCAATTATGTAAATAACTAAAATACTTGAAGATAGAGCAATGCTAGCACTTTACATGTTCTTCCGCTGGCCTCTTTCCGCGATCATCCCATCTCGGGGTTGTTCCTGCACTGCTCTGATCAGTCTGCCACATTGCAATAAAATTATAAATGTAAAAACTTGAAAACAATATCTAACTTGAAAACACAAAATGAAAACTGAAATAATTTATAATAAGACACCGGAAGATAGAGTTAGAGTTTCAAATATGCCTTGCATTGAATTCAGTCCTGGAAACATGTCATTGCACATTAAGGCACCCAAACAAGAGACGAGTTGACAATGAAGACCTTATTGAATATATTGTTGGAGTAACTTCTAGTAAACTTGTTGTGAAGACCTTGAGGACATTTTTGGAGCAACATTGTTGAAGCTGGTGGTATAGCATTGTTGGAGACGATCTTGAAGGGCCTTGAAGTGAAGCTTTTGGAGCAACTATTGAAAAATCCTTAGAGCATTTAAGTAAGGCACTTTCTATCTTCCATCACCTTTTTCCTTTCAATATCCTTTAAACGATTTTGTTGATATATAATGTTTGAAATCACGTTATAATTCCTTGATTATATGTGTTTGGGGACTTTCCCTTTGAAATTACCCAAAAAATACCCTGGCAATTTTATCTTCAGGATGCATGTCTGACCCTATTGTTCAATATTTTGATTGATAGTAGTAAACATAGAGATTTAGGGGGCTCTTGACTTGGTTTGGTTGGGCCATTAGATCCCTAACATCTACTAGGGAGAAACCCCCCTTGAGTTGGAGGAGAGCTAGCCCGAAGTGAAAAGAGGTTGGTGAGGTGACAATGGGGCTATTGAATTACACATGGTATCACACTTTAACTTTAGGACTTTATCTTGAGAAGTGCGAGATTTTTCTATATCAATTCTCAAATTGTTTACAACACTATTGTTAAGAACTAATAAGAAGTGATGTTGAGGCGTTTTTGGGTATAAGAAACAATACCATTTAAAAACTAGGGTTCTCAGTCCTTGGAATTCCTTCACCTGGGCCTAGGGGCACACTAGAATAATTTCACACTAAACCATGCAAACTTAAAAGTAACTTAACAGATCCATAAAGTAATAATAATCATAATTCCTAATTTCCTATTGTACGATATGATGCAAATTATTCAAACATGAAACAATGAAGACATGCAATGTCTGAATTTCAAGATTGATGAACCAATACAAGAAGTTAGAAACTACAACTTTGATTCAATACTCTGTGTCCTAACTCCAGGAAGGAATCTAGTTTATAGTACAGAACATGCATCGTGTATTATCAATTCTTAATTGACAACAACTAAAGGTCATCTACCTCATCAATTCCTTCCCATTTTTTGTTTTTATGTTATATTCCTTATAAAAGTGTCAAATTTTTCTCAAAGTAAGCAACCACTGAATAAAATAAAAAATAGTTGAGATATGATTGAGAAATGGTCATTTATTTCTTGAAAGGATCTTCACAATTTCTTTGGTTGTTTTCATCTCAAGAAACAAGAAATGACCTAAGAAACTATCGTGATGTAATATAAGAAAAAACATGGTGCAATGGCCATTTTCAAAGCCAAATGATGTCCATTGAGGACATGGCCTTTATTTGGTTCCTGTTTCATAGGAGTTTCGGGTAGAAATGGAACTTTGTTGTACCATTTCCAGTAGTAAAAAGTGAAAACCTTCTTTTTCCATGGGAAATAATTTACCTTTCCTTTTTCAAGATAATCTAAATCACAAAAAATATGAACTATACTGCACACATTCTTGGATAATGTGAAAGTGGAAAAGGAATACCCTACACAAGTGATGCACACATGTACATTTGAACACTAATAGATTTTTGGAGTTGAAATGCAATGCTTGTTTTCATTTAAATGTAGGGTTTTTAAAGTAGGGAGAAATAATGGCTGCCAAATTAATAAGTGTTTCTTTGGGAAAAATTTAAATCTTGTATTGGGTGATGAAGATAATAGAGGGTATTGAATCTTGATTCTTGACATATAGAGAGAACCCTACAGCCTAACACAATCCAATGGAATTGACCAAAAAAAACCCAAATAGAGTTAACCCTACTATAGGAGGAAATGCCTGCAGTAAGAACTTACCATTTTGCAAGAGATGAGGGCGAATGCTGTTCTGCAAGAGCTGAGGGCCAATGTTGTTCTGCAAGATCTGAGGGTGAATGCTGTTCTGCAAGAGCTGAGGGCGAATGATTTTTTGCAAGAGCTGAGGGCGAATGCTGAGGGAAAATGTTTTTCTGCAAGAGCTCAGGGCGAATGCTGAGGGCAAATGTTGTTCTGCAAGAGCTGAGGGCGAATGTTGTTCTGCAAGAGCTGAGGGCGAATGCTGACGACGAATGTTGCTCTGCAAGAGCGAAGGGCGAATGCGCACGTGATATCAGACGTTAATGTAGCACACATGTACATTTGAACACTAATATATTTTTGTAGTTGAAATGCAATGCTTGTTTTCATTTAAATGTAGGGTTTTTAAAGCAGGGAGAAATAATGGCTGCCAAATTAATAAGCGTTTCTTTGGGAAAAATTTAAATCTTGTATTGGGTGATAAAGATAATAGAGGGTATTGAATCTTGATTCTTGACATCTAGAGAGAACCCTACAGCCTAGCACAATCCAATGGAATTGACCAAAAAAACCCAAAAAGAGCTAACCCTACTATAGGAGGAAGGGCCTGCAGTAAGAACTTACCATTTTGCAAGAGCTGAGGGCGAATGCTGTTCTGCAAGAGTTGAGGGCCAATGATGTTCTGCAAGAGCTGAGGGCGAATGCTGTTCTGCAAGAGCTGAGGGCGAATGTTGTTCTGTAAGAGCTGAGGGCGAATGCTGAGGGAAAATGTTGTTCTGCAAGAGCTGAGGGCGAATGCTGAGGGCGAATGCTGACGGCGAATGCTATTCTACAAGAGTGGAGGGTGAATGCGCGCGTGATATCAGACGTTAATGTAGAACACATGTACATTTGAACACTAATATATTTTTGTAGTTGAAATACAATGCTTGTTTTCATTTAAATGTAGGGTTTTTAAAGCAGGGAGAAATAATGGCTGCCAAATTAATAAGCATTTCTTTGGGAAAAATTTAAATCTTGTATTGGGTGATGAAGATAATAGAGGGTATTGAATCTTGATTCTTGACATCTAGAGAGAACCCTACAGCCTAACATAATCCAATGGAATTGACCAAAAAACCCAAATAGAGTCAACCCTACTATAGGAGGAAGGGCCTGCAGTAAGAACTTACCATTTTGTAAGAGCTGAGGGCGAATGCTATTCTGCAAGAGCCGAGGGCGAATGCTGAGGGCGAATACTGAGGGAAAATGCTATTCTACAAGAGCTGAGGGTGAATGCTGTTCTACAAGAGCGGAGGGCGAATGCGTGCGTGATATCAGACGTTAATGTAGCTATTGCGATGGATATGAAACAATAAAATCATTTTTATGTAGCGCGCATATAAGTTTTGTATTTTTATGTAGCGCGCATATAAGTGTCGTTATACCGACGGAGGAAAAAGCGTCGCTATTGCGACGGGTGCCTCCAAACGTCGCAATTGCAACACTTAGACATTGTGTCGCACTTGCGACGTTTGGAGGCAGTCATCGAAATAGCGACGCTTTGGGCCATAGTGTCGCAATTGCGACGTATTCTGCCAAACGTCGCAATTGCGACACTTTTCTAAGTGTCGGTATTGCGACACTTTTCTATAAACGTCAGTATAGCGATGGTTTCGGGCGGGATGGAAAAAAATTCAGGAAATTTCCGACATTTGGTCAAAAGCGTCAGAACCAAGTGTCGGAATTTCCGCCAAATGTAGTAGTGGCACGTCCAAAATCTTGAGGATTTACTTGACCTTTTTGAAATATAAGAAGATGATGTGCGTATTGGAATGTTTGCCTTATAATTACAAGGAAAAATTAAGAGTTGGTTTAAATACCTTCCAGCTGCAAGCATTACCAATTTTCATCAGTACACTCAAATCTTCCTAGATAGGTGGGTGGTCATGGGTAATAAAGTTCTCATCATAAAGGAATACAATCATTTAAAAAGACAACCAGGGGAGACAATACAAAACTTTTCAGCCAGGTTCAATAAAGTATACCATGCAATCCCTGCTAACATAAAGCCACCCCTCGGATGTGCTCTCTTGCACTACCCAGATTATTTTGATCCAGAGATGGTTTTCCGGATAAGAGATAAAGATCCTTTGATCCTAGAAGAAATGAAAAGGATATCAGTTGATGTAGAATTCAACATACTAAATATGGAGGCACAAATAAGAATAATAGATAAAGACAAAGCAAATCAAGAGAGACTAATATCTTTAGAGGAAAAGTTGGAATAGTTGGTATATTATTTTAGAAAACTAGAGCATCTACTTGACAGGAAAAGAGAAAGACATGAAGTTAAGGTTAACACTACTTATTCAAACCAACCTACACTTCTTCCTCAAGATGAACACACTCAACTATTACAAGACAAGAGTTATAAACAAAATGTGCCTAATGAGAAAGTTGCAAATAAAAACATAGAGGAATGCCCTAAAGAAACTATCAGCCATTTTGAAATCACAGATTCTGAAATGGAAGAAGAATCAAAACCTTTAGGTTCTCTACCCTTATGATTTAAATCATTCCAGACTTTGAAAGAAAATTTGCATCCTAAAGATCTCTTAGCAGTTATTCCGGAAATCACTGCTCAAGTTAACTCTCACCTAAATCAAGAAGAATTTATTGAGGATGAATCCAAATCTGCAATAGAAGATAAATCAAAACCCCTAGGATCTCTACCTTTATGCTGGGAGTCATTTGAGTTCATAAAAGAAAATTGGCCTCCTAAGAATCCATCAAAGGAAATTCATGAATCCCATGTTTATTATCCTAAACATCAAGAAGAGTTGATTGAGGATGAATTCAAATCCGAAATAGAAGATAAATCAAAACCTGTAGGATCTCTACCTTTATGCTGGGAGTCATTTGAGTTCATAAAAGAAAACTGGCCTCCTAAGAATCCATCAGAGGAAACTCATGAATCCCATGTTTATTATCCCAAACATAAAGAAGAGTTGATTGAGGATGAATTCAAATCCAAAATAGAAGATAAATCAAAACTTGTAGGATCTCTACCTTTATGCTCGGAGTCATTTGAGTTCATACAAGAAAATTGGCCTCCTGAAAATCTATCAGAAACAACTCATGAATTACATGCTAACTATCCTCGAAATCACAAAGGATTGGTTGAAGATGAAAACAATCAAGAAATAAAAGAGAACCCACAAGATCTCTCTAAAGGCACAACTGATGATTCATCATCTCTGATAAGTGAAGCCCAAAAAGACACTCATCCTCTAAATCAACTTTCCCAAGAGAAAGAAGGTCATTGTAGTTATATCCAAAGAGAGATAAAAATGCCTCCCTTTTTGACTAAAGAAGAGCTATATCAACTCATAAACATACAGTTAGCCTATGATCTTGCATACCATAAGTAAAAAAATAGATTTGTAAATCAATCTGAAGAGAAACAATGCGACAGTCCAATATATATGGCTGGTGACATTACTCATATTAATGATTCTCCAAGGTTTGATCAATATATTGATGATTATGATATCCAAGCAGAAGCTAACCTTGCAGATCCATCAACAGTTGATTTATGGGATGAAGTTCACTATCATCAGATTTAAAGCATCAAGCAACCAAATTAGGTCACCTATGACACTGATGAGGGAATCCTTGAAATTTCATAAGTAAGTGAAGGATCTCTGACCCTTTGTTCCACTTCATATCAGCCCATCAACAATAACTTTCACATAATTGGAGATCAACAGTTTTTCAGCTTTGATGATGAGGTTGAGGAGGATGATGAAATTTTTGAGCAAGTTGTCAATGAGAAGCCTTCTCCTAAAATGGTTGAGGAAATAATTTTGGTCATGGAATCCTCCTTAATTCTAGATTTGCAGCCACCAAGTTCCATTGAGTTACAAATTGCAAATGAAGAAATATAGGTTGGTAAACACATGAGATTTGTCACCGTTAGGGGAATTTTGAGGTCTAAAATGGGCCTCCTAAGGAAATTATAAAATAATAGTGGAAAAAATCAAATAAGATTTGATGACATCATCAAATTTAGAGGGAAAAATGAAAAACCTACTTTTTCAACTTATCTCCCAAAATTTTTACTCAAATTTCGAGTGGGAGTACTCGTTGGATGCGAAATTTAATTCCTCATCCAAGGAGTACCCATGTTGCAAACTTTCGATGGGTCCTACTACACGAAACATGAGAAATACATAAAAAAACGTGATTGTAATCACGTTTTTTAATGTATTTCTCATTTTTCATGTAGTAGAGTTCATCAAAAGTATGCAACATGGGTACTCCTTAGATGAGGAATTAAATTTTGCATCCAACAAGTACTCCCACTCGAAATTTGAGTAAAAATTTTGGGAGATAAGTTGAAAATACGAATTGAAAAAGTAGTTTTATTATTTTATTATTTTTTAATATTTTTACCCTTTTATTTAAAAAATGGTAAATCATCCCCCATGGTTGACATCATCATCTTGAATCCTATTGGTTGTTATAAAGTTTATTTTTATTGTACATTTTTCTTAGGAGGCCCATTTTAGACCTCAAAATTCCCCTAATGCCTATCCTTTCAAGAATATTTACTGCCAAAGTGTATCCCTGTTCATCAACATGTTGACCTTCACACAATTTTCAGTCCGCCTAATCAGAACCCATCAGTTTGGGAAGAAGAATACACTGAAATGTATGATGAGTCTGACAGCTCAAGTGATCATGAGCATGGGGAAAAGTTTCTTTCCCAAGAAAGTCCCAAACACAGCCTAGTGGAACAAAGAGTAGTCCTGAATGAAGCTTATATATCAAATCCTCTAGATCAGGTATTATTCCAAGATCCATTTGTTGTTTTCCTTGAGAAATCTGAAGGAGTAGTGGTTTTTACCATGAACAATTTGTTGAAAAGTATGAGAAAAAACTTAAGCACTATTTTCCGAAAACAAGTGAGGTGGAAGTGGCCTTTTGATTTCTTCAACATCATCAAAGAGCTGAACCAAGATCAACCATGCAATCATCTACTTGACTGTTATATTGGAAAGAAGAGTTCACCAAATAAATGTTTGTCATATATAGGTTAGAATAGAATAGATAGGCATGCAAAATAAGCTCAACCCCATGAGCATATTTCTTTCAGTTTGTTTTGAGAAAAATGGAAAACACAAAAATAACAAGAAAAGTAGAAAAAGAGGGCAGATTGTAAAGAAATGATACATCCCCATACCCAAAAAAATAGTCATGCTGAAAGCGCGCAAGTCTAAATGCCGCTACTGGTGCTCAAAAGATGTCTTGTTCAGTTATCTAGCCTAATCATAACTAAACATGTTTTAAATTGATTGCTGATAAGTTAGTGAAAGAATTGATAGTTAAATTATGTAAGCTTGACTTGTCAAAATAAGTAGATTAGGAAAAGATACTGGTTCCACATGCTCAAAACAAAACCAAAGAGGAAAACAGGGATGAAAAAAAAACTATGTATCCTAGCCCTGATTTTTCTAGATCTCATTTTCATGTAGAATAATATTTGTGTGCAGCTTGTCTTTTATGCAAAAAACACATGACAAATCAGACTGTCTAATCCTGATTTGGTCATTTTTTCAATTTCATTTTCTAGAATAGTGAATAAAATCCTGTCAAACAGCTTAATCTTGACAGTCGATCTAGCATAGGTAGAGAAACAAAAGAGTTCATCAGTTTAATCTGAACTCCCGGAAGATATAAGTGTAGAAATAGATAGTTTCTTTTCTGAAAAAATATCATGTCAAAAGGTTGCTAGTCAAAATGCACGTAAAGAAGAAAAATGTTAGGAAATATAGCTGGGTAGGTAGAGATGTTTTTGAGGCTAATCATGCTGTCAATTTTAAAAAATGGCATCAAGAAAGAATGAAATTTTCACCCATGGATAAGGCACTGGTCTTCATAAGCCAGATATTTGCAATTCTGGACACCTCCTGAAAAGGAGCTGCCCTCCCCAAATGGAGCCACTGTTAGTCATCAGTATTTTTCACCTGTTGTTGATGACTAGATTCCTAGTTGGGTTTTCTAGAAGCTAATTTCCATATGTCAATTTGTCATCTAGAAAACACCCCAGACAAATTTTTTATCCTCCTACCTCTCCCTGTCAGCCTATGATCAGAGCAAGCTTCAGTTTTCAAGTCATGTCTTGCTTCAAAAAAATATCCCTGTCTATAGCTATCTTAGCCTTGCTTATCTGCTATCATTTTCCCCTTGTTTCTCATAAAATTCACTGTCCAATATTTGACAAAGTGTCCCCCTTCCTCTCCCTGCTCTTCTTGTTAGAAAACAATAAGAAAATATGAAAGTTGCCCGTAAGTTAGGTATTGGCGCTTTAGGGAATCCATTCCTTGGCAAAAACATCCTGAGCTAGAAGCCTTTGTTCAGTACCAGCCAGCCCTAAATTAGCACTTAATCTGCAAAAACAAAATCTTGATAAACCCATAGGTCGCGCCACTAAGAGGTCTTGTTGTCTTAGTCCGGAAGAAATTCTACAAAGATCCAGAAACAGAAGAAGATAAGCATGCTCACAGTCTAAAAGAATGTGCTTAGATCGGGAAAAATATCCTTAAGACAACAAATGAGCTCTCCAAGATTCAAAGTCATATGTTTTTAATCTCTGCAGGGGTGTAATTGAATTAAAAACAGTATCCAAACAAGAGCAAAGAGACAAGTACAAATAGGTCTCTCATAATGAAGAAATTTTCCATCAGTAAACAGATGGAGAGCTGCAATGAAAGAGAGAAGGATTACATGTTTCAAAAGTCAAAAGTTGCCCAAAGAGCAGAGGATATCTTTCAAAGTCACATAAATGCAAAGGACTGATATAATGATGATCTACAGTGTTTTCAGTATCTCCTTCAGAGGTAATGCTGCATAAGTTTTCCAAAGGACATCATCATAGTACATAAGAAAAACAATTTCTTCTTATGTTGCCTTGAGCCTGGGATAAAAACAATAGTCAAAGAACAATTCCAATGTACCTCTGCAAACACAGTTAAAAAAGGTTAGTAAATGATGACTAGCAAACAAATACTCTACAAATACAAGTCATGTAGCTTCTGGTTTAAAAGTTCATAAGGATATTTTGACAAAAAGATACATATCTCAGAACATGCCTCATATAGCAGATTATCAAAATTTCACTTTATTACCTATTGTGATATACCAAGCAGAGATATATATTTCAAGGAAAGATGACACAGTTTTGGAAATAGATGAAATGTCACGACTGTGATGACCTCTTTCAAAAGAGAAAATGTTAGAAGACATCATGATAGGAAACCTCCTCTAAGCAAGAGCAGATGGTTGGGAAACATGCTGAATAACCTCCTCCAGTGAAAGAGCAGATGGTTAAGTAACATGATAAAAAGCCTCCTCCGAGCAAGAGGAGATGGTTAGAAATGCATGTTGTGGCCTCCTTCATGAACAAGAAGAGGGCCAACATGTTTTTAAATGATTTCAGGGCTGTTGTAGGCCACCTCCTTCCAAGGGATAAACAATAGGTGCATCAGCAAGGTTTTTCAATTTTGTGTTGATAAAGTCTCTGTTGGTAAGATCAGTTGAGTAACAGTGGTTAAACAAATGAAAGTTTGTAGGTTGAGGACCTATTTCATATAACAAGCAAAATATTTTCATGATGGTGTTAACAGGCCCCTGTTTCTCTGTCTATAAAAAGCCTCCTTCAAGGTATAATACGAGGCAGGAATATTTGACTAGGGACAACCTCATCTAAAAGGCCAAATTTTCAAGCTTCATATGAAGGCCAAGTTCTACAAAAATCAGTGTACTAAGACTGTGAAAAAGAGGTTGAATTTTGTGAGTTAAAAGGGTTTGATTTTCCTTGTGTCTAAGGGTTGTGTTGACTGACATAAATAGTCCCTTGATTTTCACTAATTTTACCTTGAAAAATGAGGGGCTGAAGTAATTTATTATTGAGACTGACTTCCCACTGTTTATTGAAGTTTCTGGGCAGAATTTTCTACAACCATTGATAAGTTTTATATTCAGCGTTTCCTCTGGGTGTTAGTGGTCCAGATCTCATATAAAGGTCAAGACAGATGGTTCTTATCATGGAATGTCTTCGTTGTGAGTTCTTCAAATTAAAGAGTGAAGAGTATGCAGTCCCTGCTGAATTGCCTAAGTTGCTGATAGATTTAGGTCCAACAATTGTTTCAATCTATTTTACATTACAAGATGGGAAAGTATTTTGGGGAGTGTTCTTGAGAGGTTATGAAAAGTGTTGCATGCAAACATCTGCATATCAATATGCTAATCTGCTGTTTATACTTTTTCATCAAGTAAGGAAAAGGGCTCAACTTCCTTCAAAGCTGAAATTTACAAATAATGAGATTGACAAAATCGATGGGCGCTTTAGTGAAAATGACATCTATGTAATTTTGTGGTTCTAAACACTGTTACCGATGAAATAGGTAACCTGACCTCAAAACGGGAACTCTAGCCCAAAAAGACTCAAAAAACATGAAAAAACACCCAAAAAAAAAAAAAAATGTGTATTCCAGAACACACTTGTTTTTTTTTAAGGTCAAATTTCAACATCTTATAAAATTATGCTAAAAACAAAATTGTTTCTTGAAAAAAGAATTGAAAAAACACCCTCAAAACAAAACCAGTTGATGCTGGAATAACAAAAAAAATAATTGTGTCATACTTTTAACATTTTTAAAAATAGAAGTAACATTTTTTAATTTTTAAAATTCAAACATTAAAAAAACATAAAATTTAAGAAAAAAATAAATTTAAAAAATAAAAACATTTAAAAACTTAAAATTTAAAAATATATAGACATAAAAAAAATAAAAAAATAAAAAAACAAAATAAAAATTTTAATTGAAACATTAAAAAAAACCTAAAATTTAACCAAAAAAAAATAAATAAAATAATTTTTTTTTTTTTTTTAAAGATTAAAATTTAAAAATACATAAAAATTAAAAAAATAAAAATAAAAACAAAATAAAAATATTAAATTAAAAAAAAAAAAAAGTAAAAAAAGGGAAGGAAATTATAAAAAATAAAATATAGAAATTAAACTTAAAAAAGAAAAAGAAAATGTTTATTAAATTAAAAAAAAAAAAATTAAATTAAAAAAAAATAAATTAAATTTAAAGAAATATATTAAATTAAAAGAAAAAAAAATATTTAAATTAAAAGTAAAAAAATGAAAAATTAATTAAAAATAGAAAATCAAAAATAAAATACAATAAAAATATTAAATTAAAAAAAATATATATTAAAAAAATAAATAAATTATAAAAAATAAATTATATATATATATAAGATTTTAATAAATTAAAAAAAATGTTAATATTAAAATAACAAGTTAAATTTAAAAACAAAAATATCAAATTTTAATAAATAAATGAGTAAACAAATAAATTTTGAATATAAAAATTAAATTAAAAACTAATAACTTTAAATCTTTTGAAAAAAAAATAAAAATTAGGTCATGCATGGTGGCGCCCCCTGGCCTTCGCCGCCACCTGGGCGAGAGGCCGATTCCGGGAATCGGCCTCCCGCCCAGGTGGGGGCGGAGGCCGGCCGCGCCAGTAAATTATCAAAATCTACGATGTATTGTCGATTTTAAATCACAGGATTTAGCAAAGATTGCATCAGCGCATAAAGAACCTAGTCTTTAGAAATTTTCAACCTCCACCATAATGGAGAGGAAAAAGATACTCTTTGCAGTTATATGAATGAAATTATCGGTCAACCAAACTACTCATGTTTCGTTAGAAGTGACTCAAGCTGGAATCTTCAATATTCCTAATGCTCTCATTTTTTTGCATTACTTTAATAATCTGGGAAAACAAATCATTTTACCTTTTCAAAGTGACGACTTTAACTATTATTACAGAAAACAAATCTCTTTTACGTTTGCATGTGACTATTCTAGGATTCATTTCTCGATAGTATTCATTCTTGAAATGAGGTGGTATTTGTCCAATTATATTAACAAGGTTGGATTTTTAATGGTTTTGTATATGTAAGGGAATTAAAGTTAAAAATCTATGATAAGTTTTGATTTTTTATTTTGATTTTTTTATTTTATTTTTAATATTATTTTTTTAATTTGATTATTTTTTTAGTTCAATTATTTTTATTTTAAATTTAATTTGTTTTAATTTGTTTTGTTTTTTTTTTAAATTTTTTAATTTGATTTTTATTTTTAATTTTTTAATTTATTTTTAATTCAATTTGTTTTATTAATTTTAATTTTAATTTTAATTTTTTATTTTAAATTTAATTTGTTTTTTTTTTTTGTGTTTATATTTAATATTTTAGATTAATTATTTTTTAAAATTTAAAATTTAAAATTTATTTATTAAATTTTAATTTAATTTAATTTTTTTAATCTTTTAGTTTATTTAGTTTTTCATTTTTAAAATTTATAAATTGTTTTATTTAAAAAAAAATCACTAAATTTATGTATATTTGTTTTTTAATTATTTGCACATGGTTTTTTTCATTTTTTGTTTTTTAATGATAATTTTTTTTTTTTAAATTTTAATTTTCTTTTTTAATTTTTAATTTATTTTTTTAATTTGATATTTTTGTTAATTTTAAAATTTGTATTTTTTCTTTTCTTCTTCTTATTATTATTATTATTATTATTATTATTATTATTTTAGTTTTTCTATCTAAATTTTAATTTTGTAATTTTAACTATTTTTAATTTTTTTTTTTTAATAACTTAGAAAAAAATGTTTTTTATGTTTTTTTTTTTGGTTCAATTTTTGTTTTTTTCTTTAAATTATGTGTTTTTTTTTCAAATTTTGTCATTTGTTTTGATATAATTTTCGAATATTTTTTTTTGTTTATTTATTTATTTTTGTTTAAATTTTTTATTTTTACAAGTTAATTTTGTTTTTTTTTACATTTTTATTGGTTTTTTTATTATATATATATATTTTATCTAAGTTTTGTGTTTTATTACCAACATGAAAATCACCACTCTAAAATAAAAGTGTTGATACTGCATCAATACGTTTCAAAATTAGCATGAAAATCACCACTCTAAAAAAAAAAGTTGATGCTGCATCAATACATTTCAAAATTAGCATGAAAATCACTAGCATTTTAAAACAAATATTCACACTTCATAAATAAAAATATTAGAGTGTCAAAAATGTGCACAAAAAAAAAGGTGATTCTGCATCACCACTTTTCAAAATCGGGTGTTTTTTATGTTACCAAAAAAAAGTAGGTAACAGTGTGGTTACCTATTTCATCGGTAACAATGTTTCTATTGGGTTATGGAACATAACACATGGTTTCCAGATCTACATAAAAAAATGATGCAAGTAGTATATAGCCCTAGAAATAAATCATCTTGTAAGATCAACAATGGTGTTTTTGTTCTAGATCTCACAGAGAAGAATTGCATCGAGAGAATTCAATTAAAACATCATATGCAGATGTTGAAATAACAGCAACAAGTTTTAATTCTTGGATTTTTGTAACAAATCTAGGGCTTTCTCATTGCTTTCCACATTATGTTCAGGGTGTCATTCAAAGAGCCAGTACAAGTCTCGATGTTGCAGTCCACACTCCACCACAAAAAGAAGTGTGTTCTTCAGATGTAGCAGGGTTATTGACTTCTGGAACAACATGGGCTATTGCTCTAACTATTGGAGCTCCCTTAGGAGGAGAATGGCTGATGGAAAGCCTTGGTGTCTATGAGCCATTCTAGCAGCCTTCCAGATCTCATATATCGGTCTTCTCAACATGGCAAAGGATTAAACAGATTTTGGTCTCAGGTTGAAGGTTATAAGGGCTTACAAAGATCATTATGGAGAACAGTGTAAAATATGTAATGAAAGGGACCAGAAGAATGTAGAAATCTCCTATAGTGTTCATTCGTGATATAACAATGTTGGACTGCCATGAAAAAATTGAATTATACGCCATTGCAAGTTGTAAGGATGTCACATCAAAACCTAATAAGAAAAATAGCACTGGAATGGACTCTGATGGAATCAAACTAGAATTGATTTTGGATTCCAGTTTTGAGGTTCCAGAACAAAATAAATCTCTCCTGGTGATAAATGTTATGTGCAGTGATCAGAATGTCAGAAATGATAAACATGCTTTGACTTTGAGAAAGAAAACTCCGTCTGAAATATTAGATGCTTCTCATGTGAAAAACATGGAAAAAACTATGCTAAAATCCATTAATTATTGTGAACCTGACATTCTCAAACTTGAGAAACAAAATAGCACCATTGTGGGAATGAACATGTACTTGGACGCACAGTGAAATAGACAATGATTTCATGTTTATTGCACATTTTTTGAAGGAGGTAAACCGATGGTTTTCACAGGAAATTGAAGTTTTCAAGCGCGGCGCGCCTCTACATCCTCGCGGCACCCCTATGAGTAACTTCAGAACAAATTTGTGAAGGGCGCGCTGCGCCTATAGGAAGGCGCGACATGCTTATGCACCGGCGCCCAAACTTTGTGCACGCGACATGTTCATGTCTGAACGACCTGGTGTAACTTCTGAACGCCACCGCCCCAAGATCAAACGCCTTCTCCGATCGATCCAAGCAGTGGGACAAGATATTTGAAAAGGGGAGTTAGTGATCTTGGTAGAGTAGCAAATGATGTCGAGACAGAGCAGATTGTTCTGGATGAAGATGGAGATTGTGATGTTGAACAATTCCCAAAAAAGGATGCACACAATGCAACAGAACCCAGATTTCTGAGTGGAGTCTCCGCACAAATTGCATTGAATGTATGGATTGTACTCTTGTTGCACAATTTTCATATGGTCTGGAAGATTTAGGCAGTCAATTGTATGCTATGGGCTTGTCCAATGGACCCAAACTGGATCCTGGTAGTAGTATTACTGCTACACTTATGGACATGTACCGGAGTATGGGTGACTCTCTTGCAATTCAGTATGGTGGTTTTGTAGCTCATAATACTGTTTTCGCAGAGAGGCCAGGAAAGTGGAAAGCTACAGCACAATCTCGTGAGTTGTTAAAATCAATCAAACAATATTATAGCAATGCTTACACTGATGGGAAAAACAAGATGCGATAAATTTATTCCTTGGATACTTTCAGCCACAAGAAGGGAAGCCTGCCTTGTGGGAACTTGATTCAGATTATTATCTTCATGTTGGTGGGAATGGAGATGAAGCAATCACTGATAATCAATTGTTACTAGAAAATAACTCAACAACAGTGCAGCATCCATCAAATTTTCTTGCCCCTGTTCCAGCGTTCAAAGAATATTATTCACGAATGAAGTTGACTTCATTTGATAATATAATGCAAACAATATATAGTTCAATAAAGAATGTCCGAATTTACAGTGAGCTTGACTTAAAGGCTGGCCCTGCCACGGGCAATTCTGGAATGGCTCCAGATGCAGCTGAAATATAGTTGAAAAGTCCAAACTGGCTTTTTGATCAAAGAAAGTGTTTGTTGGTCAAGAGTTTGGTTGTTTTGAGTAGTAAAGAGAAATCTGTGTTGTTTTCAAAAGTAAATTCTCTTCTTCATCAAAAATAAGAGAAACAGAGTTGTATAGGGAGTTTTCTAGTCATCTTAAAAAGTCCTTTTTGCGCTACGAAATATCTAAAAAACTACACACAATCTCTAGAATAGGAAATAGCAGACTTTGTAAGAAGTCTCAAGTTTTTTTAAAGGTGTCTCAACATTGTTACAAAGGGAAAATTTGCTGCCATGTCAAAAGAAGAGAAAACTGTGTTAAAGGGATAAAGGCTTGATCAGTTTAAAAGAGGTTTCTTTTGTGTTATGAGACATTGAAGAATGTGTGCAACCTCCATAATCAAAGACACGGATTTATTTGAAAATACTTTAAATCAGATTGAAGAGAAATTTCAATAGCAGATTCCCAAAACACACTTTGTTTGCCAAATCAAAAAGTGCTCCTACTATGAGTTTCAAGGATTAACACAGTGATTTTACAAGAGGTTGTATCAGTTTGAAAAGAGTCTTGTTTACCTTTTAAAAACAATGATAGATGATGAGGGCTTTGAAATTTTGAAGGAAGGACTTTTTCTTTGAATAGTGAAGGATAAAACAGTGGAAGGGCAGATATTTGATATGTTAATTTGAAAGTCTTTCCTATGTTATAAATGGCTTAGAACACACCTAGTCTCTAAGAGAAAAGCAGACTTAGGTTGAGGTCTTTAAATCAGTTTACAAGGGTGTTAAAACATTGATTTCAAAGCTGCTTTGATCATTTGAAACCACAGAGAAATAGTAAAAGAGAGGATATTTGATGTACCATATTTGAAATTCTTTTGTTTTGAGGAGAGTTAGAGTATACACAGTCTCTAGGAGAAAAGAAGAGACTGATTGGAGGTTTTCAAATCAGTTTAAAAGGGATGTCTTAATAGTGTTTGCAAAGGTAAATTTGTTTGCTAGATCAGAGAAGAAACAGTGGCTAGGAGATGAAGTTTTTGTCAATTGAAAGGAGTCTTTAAACACTAATTTCAAAATTTCCATGGTGATCTAAAAATAGAGAGAGACATTGATTGAAGATAAGGTTTTGTCAATTGCAAAGAGTCTTTAAAGCATTGTTTTCAAATGTGCCATTGCCAAATCAAAAAGAGAGGCAATGTTTGAGGGGAGGGTTTTTGTGCCAAAACAAAAAGAGATTCTTCTTCAACGAAAACCACAAACATATCTTGTTTAAGATATGTTGCCCAAACAAAGTGATAAAAAGTAACTTTTGTTTTCATTTGACAAAAGTAACTTTTTGCATCCAAGAAACACAATGAATTACAAAGAGAAAAGAGGTGTTGTGTTGGGAAAAATTTTCAAAGATCATTTGAATCATCTTATTTTGGTGAATAAGTAAAGAGTATCAGAAGCAACGGCGCTACAAAAATCCGAATCATTTTTCCCAAAGGAAATGAAAGAATGCACAAGAAAAAATCAAAATCACCCAAAGAGGGCGCCCGGTGAGAAAAAAGGAGAAAGACACCTCTAGGCTTGGAATTTTGGCCCAAGTTTATAGACATGTTTCTATGAAGCCTTGAGGTACTTGCTCACCAAAATTGAGCAAAATTTGACATGTTCTTGTTTTTTGACATTTTTGGGCCTAATTGCATAAAATCATGGGCGCCGACATTTTTGTTCGGAGCATCCTCAGCTGTTGAGAGTGGTACCATTGGATGTATTAAATTCAGGGGCATCTACTCAGAAATTTTCAGAGCAATTGAAGTTGTTTTTGTGCCCCAAAGAGGTGAAAAACACGCACTTTTTCAATACTCTGCCCACATATCAGCGAGGCCTAATTTTTGGGTTTTTTCATTCATTTTAGTTTTTGACAAACTTCCAGGCATTAGTTTGGGAAAATTCAAGTTGTTCTAGAAATTAGACATCAATAGCTTTCCACGAGCCATCACGAGCCTCGTTTCAACATCGGGAAGGCCCTCAAAAGTCATCTGAAAGACATGCAATTTTCTGCTGGTGCACCCTTAGTGCTTTTTGGCCAAAAAAGGCAGTTTTCTGAAGTGGCCTCTCCAAATGTGCGTTAAGCTATTTTGGGACATTATCGGTCATAAAAATTCAAATTTATTCCCTTTTTTAGCATTTTAAGATATTTTATTGGATATTTTGTCCCAACTATAGGACACTCTTACAAACTTTAGAGCTTCATAAAAACTCAGAAAACCCCAAAACGTCCCTAGATTGGCTTTTTATCAGTTATTGGTGGTGGACCATAAACACATATCTCTAAAAACAATAAAAACATCCACCTAGCGACTCCACAACTCTCAATAGACCTAAAGACTCCACTGGAGGAAGAACCTAAAACATGACCAGTCATCCTAGAAAGAAAAAGCACTCAGGCCTTAGTTGGATTCAAGAAATTATTGTCTTTATCTATAACTATGTTCTATCCTACTTTGAGCCTGATCAAGAATACACTGACGAGATCTACATTGATCATTGGAAAGATCTCAGACCTCGAAAAGATAAGCCTCAAATTTCAGAACATGAGCAG
This sequence comes from Pinus albicaulis, assembly GCA_034641835.2. NCBI lineage: Eukaryota > Viridiplantae > Streptophyta > Pinopsida > Pinales > Pinaceae > Pinus > Pinus albicaulis. The sequence goes on along the minus strand of JAXQQM020079258.1, from coordinate 119,527 downwards.
GCTTATACACCTGTGCTTACCCCAAATCCACCTATGGAAAACCTAGTAAAACATGAGCCTCATGCTACCTTTCCCACTCTGGCTGAAACCTCAAACAGTTATAAATCTCTTTTTACACTACCTATTTCTACAAAGGTCCCAGAAAGATACAAGCCTCTGGTTTTACCTCCCATCTTCCAAGCCCTCCCTCCAAATATTCAAAATAAATTACCCAGATTTGATGGAGAAAGCTCCAAAGTCAGCGCTGAAGAGCACGTCCAAAATCTTGAGGATTTACTTGACCTTTTTGAAATAGAAGAAGATGATGTGCATATTAGAATGTTTGCCTTTTCATTACAAGGAAAAATTAAGAGTTGGTTTAAAGACCTTCCAACTGCAAGCATTACCAATTTTCATTAGTTCACTCAAATCTTCCTAGATAGGTGGGTGGTCATGGGTAATAAAGTTCTCATAATAAAGGAATACAATCATTTAAAAATACAACCAGGGGAGATAATACAAAAATTTTCAGCTAGGTTCAATAAAGTATACCATGCAATGCCTACTAGCATAAAGCCACCCCTCGGATGTGCTCTCTTGCACTACCCAGATTATTTTGATCCAGAGATGGTTTTCTGGATAAGAGATAAAGATCCTTTGACCCTAGAAGAAATGCAAAGGATAGCAGTTGATGTAGAATTCAACATACTAAATAGGGAGGCACAACTAAGAATAATATAGAAAGACAAAGAAAATCAAGAGAGACTAATATCTTCAGAGGAAAAGTTGGAAACATTGGTATATTATTTCAGCAAACTAGAGCATCTACTTGACAGGGAAAGAGAAAGACAGAAAGTTAAGGTTAAAACTACTTATTCAAACCAACCTACACTTCTTCCTCAAGATGAACACTCTCAACTATTACAAGAGAAGAGTTATAAACAAAATGTGCCTAATGAGAAAGTTGCAAATAAAAACATAGAGGAATTCCCTAAAGAAACTATCAGCCATTTTGAAATCACAGATTCTGAAATGGAAGAAGAATAAAAACCTTTGAAAGAAAATTTGAAAGAAAATTTGCATCCTAAAGATCTCTTAGCAGTTATTCAGGAAACCCCTGCTCAAGTTAACTCTCACCTAAATCAAGAAGAGTTGATTGAGGATGCATTCAAATCTGAAATAGAAGATAAATCAAAACCTGTAGGATCTCTACCTTTATGCTGGGAGTCATTTGAGTTCATAAAAGCAAATTGGCCTCCTAAGAATCCATCAGAGGAAAGTCATGAATCCCATGTTTATTATCCCAAACATCAAGAAGAGTTGATTGAGGATGAATTCAAATCCGAAATAGAAGATAAATCAAAACCTATAGGACCTCTACCTTTATGCTGGGAGTCATTTGAGTTCATAAAAGAAAACTGGCCTCCTAATAATCCATCAGAGGAAACTCATGAATCCCATGTTTATTATCCCAAACATCAAGAAGAGTTGATTGAGGATGAATTCAAATCCAAAATAGAAGATAAATCAAAACCTGTAGGATCTCTACCTTTATGCTGGGAGTCATTTGAGTTCATACAAGAAAATTGGCCTCCTGAAAATCTATCAGAAACAACTCATGAATTACATGCTAACTATCCTCAACATCACAAAGGATTGGTTGAAGATTAAAACAATCAAGAAATAAAAGAGAACCCACAAGATCTCTCTAAAGGCACAACTGATGATTCATCATCTCTCATAAGTGAAGCCCAAAAAGACACTCATGCTCTAAATCAAATTTCCCAAGAGAAAGAAGGTCATTTTAGTTATATCCAAAGAGAGATGAAAATGCCTCCCTTTTTGACTAAAGAATAGCTAGATCAACTCACAAACATACAGTCAGCCTCTGATCTTGCATACCATAAGTCAAAAAATAGATTTGTAAATCAATCCGAAGACAAACAATGTGGCAGTCCAATATATATGGCTGGTGACATTACTTATATTAATGATTCTCCAAGGTTTGATCAATATATTGATGATTATGATATCCAAGCAGAAGCTAACCTTGAAGATCCATCAACAATTGATTTATGGGATGAAGTTCACTATCATCAGATTGAAAGCATCAAGCAGCCAAAACAGGTCACCTATGACACTGATGAGGGAAACCTTGAAAGTTCAGAACTAAGTGAAGGATCTCTGACCCTTTGTTCCACTTGATATCAGCCCATTAGCAATAAATTTCACATAATTGGAGATCAACAGTTTTTTAGCTTTGATGATGAGGTTGAGGAGGATAATGAAATTTTTGAGCAAGTTGTCAATGAGAAGCCTTCTCCTAAAATGGTTGAGGAAATAATTTTGGTCATGGAATCCTCCTTCATTCTAGATTTGCAGCCACCAAGTTCCATTGAGTTACAAATTGCAAATGAAGAAATAGAGGTTGGTAAACACATGAGTGTTGTAACCCTATCCTTTCAAGAAGATTTACTGCCAAAGTGTATCCCTGTTCATCAACATGTTGACCTTCACACAATTTTCAGTCCGCCTAATCAGAACACATTAGTTTGGGAAGAATCATCCACTGAAATGTATGATGAGTCTGACAGCTCAAGTGATCATGAGCATGGGGAAAATTTTCTTTCCCAATAAAGTCCCAAACACAGCCAAGTGGAACAAAGAGTAGTCCTGAATGAAGCTTATATATCAAATCCTCTAGATTAGGTATTATTCCAAGATCCATTTATTGTTTTCCTTGATAAATCTGAAGGAGTAGTGGTTTCTACCATGAACAGTTTGTTGCAAAGTATGATAAAAAAAATTAAGCACTACTGTCCGAAAACAAGTGAGGTGGAAGTGGCCTTTTGATTTCTTCAACATCATCAAAGAGCTGAACCAAGATCAACCATGCAATCATCTACTTGACTGGTTATATTGGAAAGAAGAGTTCATCAAATAAATTTCTATCATATATAAGTTAGAATAGAATAGATAGGCATGCAAAATAATCTCAGCCCCATGAGCATATTTCTTTCATTTTGTTTTGAGAAAAACAGAAAACACAAAAATAACAAGAAAAGTAGAAAAAGAGGGAAGATTCTAAAGTAATGGTACAACCCCATACCCAAAAAAATAGTCATGTTGAAAGCACGCAAGTCTAAATGCTGCTACTGGTGCTGAAAAGATGTCTTGTTCAGTTATCTAGCCTAATCATAACTGAACATGTTTTAAATTGATTGCTGGTAAGTTAGTGAAAGAAATGATAGTCAAATTGTGTAAGCTTGACTTGTCAAAAGAAGTAGATTAGGAAAAGATACTGGTTCCACATGCTCAAAATAGAACCAAAGAGGAAATCAGAGACGAAAAACAAACTATGTATCCTAGCCCTGATTTTTCTATATCTCATTTTCATGCAGAATAATATTTGTGTGCAGCTTGTCTTTTATGCCACAAACGCATGACAAATCAGACCGTATAATCTTGATTTGGTCATTTTTTCAATTTCATGTTCTAGAATAGTGAATAAAATCCTGTCAAACAGCTTAATCTTGATAGTCGATGTAGCATAGGTAGAGAAAAAAAAGAGTTCATCAGTTTAATTTGAACTCCTGGAAGATATAAGTGTAGAAATAGATAGTTTCTTTTCTGAAAAATATCAAGTCAAAAGGTTGCTAGTCAAAATGCACCTAAAGAAGAAAAATGTTAGGAAATATAGCTAGGTACGTAGAGATGTTTTTGAGGCTAATCATGCTGTCAATTTTTAGACATGGCATCAAGAAAGAATGAAATTTACGCCCATGGATAAGGCACTAGTCTTCATAAGCCAGAGATCTGTAATTCTGGACACCTCCTGAAAATGAGCTACCCTCCCCAAATGGAGCCATTGTTAGTCATTAGTATTTTTCACCTGTTGTGGATGACTAGATTCCTGGCTGGGTTTTCTAGAAGCTAATCTCCATATGTCAATTTTTCATCTAGAAAACACCCTAGACAAATTTTTTATCCTCCTACCTCTCCCTGTCAGCCTATGATTAGAGCAAGCTTTAGTTTTCAAGTCATGTCTTGCTTCAGCAAAATATCCCTGTCTATAGTTGTCTTAGCCTTGCTTATCTGCTGTCATTTTCCCCTTGTTTCTCATGAAATTCACTGTCCAATATTTAACAAAGTGTCCCCCTTCCTCTCCCTGATCTTCTTGTCAGAAAACAATCAGAATCTATGAAAGTTGCCCCTAATTTAGGTAGTGGCGCTTTAGGGAATCCCTTCCTTGGAAAAAACATCCTGAGACAAAAGCCTTTGTTCAGTACTAGCCAGCCCTAACACTTAATCTACAAAATACAAATCTTGATACACCCATAGGTTGCACCACTAAGAGGTCTTGTTGTCTTAGTCCAGAAGAAATTCTACAAAGATCCAGAAACAGAAGAAGATAAGCATGTTCACAGTCTAAAAGAATGTTCTTAGATCGGGAAAAATATCCATAAGACACCAAATGAGCTCTCCAAGATTCAAATTCATATGTTTTGCATCTCTGCAGGGGTGTAATTGAATGACAAACAGTATCCAAACAAGAGAAAAGAGACAAGTCCAAATAGGTCTCTCATAATGAAGAAAATTTCCATCAGTAAACAGATGGAGAGCTACAATGAAAGAGAGCAGGAGTACATGTTTCAAAAGTCAAAAGTTTCCCAAAGAGAAGAGGATATCTTTCAAAGTCACATAAATGCAAAGGAATGATATAATGATGATCTACGGTGTTTTCAGTATCTCCTTCAGAGGTAACGCTGCGTAAGTTTTCCAAAGGACATCATCATAGTACATAAGAAAAATAGCTGCTTCTTATGCTGCCTTGAGCCTGGGATAAAAACACTAGTCAAAGAACAATTCCAATGTACCTCTGCAAACACAGTAAAAAAAGGTTAGTAAATGATGACTAGCAAGCAAATACTCTACAAATACAAGTCATGTAGCTTATGGTTTAAAATTTCATAAGGATATTTTGACAAAACGATACATATCTCAGAACATGCCTCATATAGCAGATTGTCAAAATTTCACTTTATTAGCTATTGTGATATACCAAGCAGAGATATATATTTCAAGGAAAGATGACACAGTTTTGAAAATAGATGAAATGTCACGACTGTGATGACCTCCTTCAAAAGAGCAAATGTTAGAATAAATCATGATAGGAAACCTCCTCCAAGCAAGAGCAGATGGTTGGGAAACATGCTGAATAAACTCCTCCAGTGAAAGAGCAGATGGTTAAGTAACATGATAAAAAGCCTCCTCCGAGCAAGAGGAGATGGTTAGAAAGGCATGCTATGGCCTCCTTCATGAACAAGAAGAGGGCCAACATGTTTTTAAATGATTTCAGGGCTATTGTAGGCCACCTCCTTCCAAGGGATAAACAATAGGTGCATCAGCAAGGTTTTTCAATTTTGTGTTGATAAAGTCTCTGTTGGTAAGATTAGTTGAGTAACAGTGGTTAAAAAAATGAAAGTTTGTAGGTTGAGGACCTATTTCATATAGCAAGAAAAATATTGTCATGATGGTGTTAACAGGCCCCTGTTTCTCTGTCTATAAAAAGCCTCCTTCAAGGTATAATCCGAGGCTGAAATTTTTGACTAGGGACAGCCTCATCTAAAAGGCCAAATTTTCAAGCTTCATATGAAGGCCAAGTTCTGCAAAAATCAGTGTACTAAGACTGTGAAAAAGAGGTTGAATTTTGTGAGTTAAAAGGGTTTGATTTTCCTTGTGTCTAAGGGCTGTGTTGACTGACATAAATAGTCCCTTGATTTTCACTAATTTTACCTTGAAAAATGAGGGGTTGAAGTAATTTATTATTGAGACTGATTTCACACTGTTTATTGAAGTTTCTGGGCAGAATTTTCTACAACCATTGATAAGTTTGATATTCAGCATTTCCTATGGGTGTTAGTGGTCCAGATCTAATATAAAGGTCAAGACATATGGTTCTTATCATGGAATGTATTCGTTGCAAGTTCTTCAAATTAAAGAGTGAAGAGTATGCAGTCCCTGCTAAATTTCCTAAGCTACTGACAGATTTAGGTCTAACAATTGTTTCAATCTATTTTACATTAAAATATGGGAAAGAACTTTGGCCAGTGTTCTTGAGAGGTTATGAAAAGTGTTGCATGCAAAACTTTGCATATCAATATGCTAATCTGTTTTTTATACATTTTCATGAAGTAAGGAAAAGGGCTCAACTTCCTTCAAAGCTGAAATTTACAAATAATGAGATTGACAAAATCGATGGGTGCTTCAGTGAAAATGACATCTGTGTATTTTTGTAGTTCTATTGGGTTATGGAACATAACGCATGGTTTCCATATCTATGTAAAAAAATGATGCAAGTAGTATATAGCCTTAGAAATAAATCATCTTGTAAGATCAACAATGGTGTTTTTGTTCTAGATCTCACAGATAAGAATTGCACCGAGAAAATTCAAGTAAAACATCATATGCAGATGTTGAAATAATAGCAGCAAGTTTTAATTCTTGGATTTTTGCAACAATTCCAGGCCTTTCTCATTGCTTTCCACATTATGTTCAGGGTGTCATTAAAAGAGCTAGTACAAGTCTTGATGTTGCAGTCCACACTCCACCACAAAAAGAAGTGCGTTCTTCAGATGCAGCAGGGTTATTGACTTCTGGAATAGCATGGGCTATTTCTCTGGCTATTGGAGCTCCATTAGGAGGAGAATGGATGATGGGAAGCCTTAGTGCCTGTGATCCATTCTAGCAGCCTTCCATATCTCATATATCGGTCTTCTCAACATGGAAAAGGATTAAACATATTTTGGTCTCAGGTTGAAGGTTACAAGGGCTTACAAATATCATTATGGAGAACAGTGTAAAATCTGTAATGAAAGGGACCAGCAGAATGTAGAAATCTCCTACAGTGTTCATTCGTGATATAACAGTGTTAGACTGCCATGAAAAAATTGAATTATACACCATTGCAAGTTGTAAGGATGTCACATCAAAACCTGATAAGCAAAATAGCACTGGAATGGACTCTGATGGAATCAAACTAGATTTGATTTTGGATTCCAGTTTTGAGGTTGCAGAACAAAAGAAATCTCTCCTGGCGATAAATGTTATGTGCAGTGATCAGAATGTCAGAAATGATAAACATGCTTTGACTTTGAGAAAGAAAACTCCATCTGAAATATTAGATGCTTCTCATGTGAAAAACATGGAAAAAATTATGCTAAACTCCATTAATTATTGTGAACCTGACATTCTCAAACTTGAGAAACAAAATAGCACTATTGTGGGAATGAACATGTACTTGGACGCACAGTGAAAGAGACAACACTTTCATGTTTATTGCACATTTGTTGAAGGAGGTAAACCGGTGGTTTTCACAGGAAATTGAAGTTTTCAAGTGCAGCACGCCTGTACATCCTTGCAGCACCCCTGTTAGTAACTCCAAAACAAATTTGGGAAGGTCGCGGCGCGCCTGTAGGAAGGCGCCGCATGCCTATGCACCGATGCCCAAACTTTGTGCACGCGGCACGTTCATGTCTGAACGGCCCGGTGTAACTTCTGAACGCCACCGCCCCAAGATCAAACGCCTTCTCCGATCGATCCAAGCAGTGGGACAAGATATTTGAAAAGGAGAGTTAATGATCTTGGTAGAGTAGCAAATGATGTCGAGACATAGCAGATTGTTCTAGATGAAGATGGAGATTGTGATGTTGAATAATTCCCAAAAAAGGATGCAAACAATGCAATAGAACCCAGATTTGAGAGTGGAGTGCTCCTAACAAATTGCATTGAATATCTAGATCGTACTCTTGTTGCACAATTTGCATATGGTATGGAAGCTTTAGGTCATCAGTTGTATGCTATGGGCTTGTCCAATGGACCCAAACTGGATCCTGGTAGTAGTATTGCTGCTACACTTATGGACATGTACCGGAATATGGGTGACGCTCTTGCAATTCAGTATGGTGGTTTTGCAGCTCATAATACTGTTTTCGCAGAGAGGCCAGGAAAGTGGAAAGCTATAGCACAATCTCGTGAGTTGTTAAAATAAATCAAATGATATTATAGCAATGCTTACACTGATGGGAAAAACAGGATGCGATAAATTTATTCCTTGGATAATTTCAGCCACAAGAAGGGAAGCCTGCTTTGTGGGAACTTGATTCAGATTATTATCTTCATGTTGGTGGGAATGGAGATGAAGCAATCACTGATAATCAATTTTTACTAGAAAATAACTCAACAACAGTGCAACATCCATCAAATGTTCTTGCCCCTGTTCCAGCATGTAGAGAAGATTATTCACGAATGAAGTTGAATTCATTTGATTAACTAATGCAAAAAATATCTAGTTCAATAAAGAATGTCTGAATTTACAGTGAGCCTTACTTAAAGGCTGGCCCTGCCACGGGAAATTCTGGAATGGCTCCAGATGCAGCTGAAATATAGTTGAAAAGTCCAAACTGGCTTTTTGATCAAAGAAAGTGTTTGTTGGTCAAGAGTTTGGTTGTTTTGAGTAGTAAAGAGAAAACTGTGTTGTTTTCAAAAGTAAATTCTCTTGTTCATCAAAAATCAGAGAAACAGAGTTGTATAGGGAGTTTTCTAGTCATCTTAAAAAGTACTTTTTGCACTATGACATAACTAAAAAATTACACACAATCTCTAGAAGAGGAAATAGCAGAGTTTGTAAGAAGTCTCAAGCTTGTTTAAAGGTGTCTCAACATTGTTACAAAGGGAAAATTTGCTGGCATGTCAAAATAAGAGAAAAATATGTTAAAGGGATAAAGGCTTGATCAGTTTAAAAGAGGTTTCTTTTGTGTTATGAGACATTGAAGAATGTGTGCAACATCCATAATCAAAGACACAGAGTTTTTTGAAAATCTTTTAAATCAGTTTGAAGCGAAATTTCAATAGAAGATTCCCAAAACACACTTTGTTTGCCAAATAAAAAAGTGTTCCTGCTATGAGTTTCAAGGATTAACACAGTGATTTTACAAGAGGTTGTATCAGTTTGAAAAGAGTCTTGTTTACCTTTTAAAAATAGTGATAGATGATGAGGGCTTTGCAAGTTTGAAGGAAGGACTTTTTCTTTGAATAGTGAAGGATAAAACAGTGGAAGGGCAAATATTTGATATGTTAATTTGAAAGTCTTTCCTATGTTATAAATGGCTTAGAACACACCTATTCTCTAAGAGAAAAGCAGACTTAGGTTGAGGTCTTTAAATCAATTTACAAGGGTGTTAAAACATTGATTTTAAAGTCGATTTGACCATCAGAAACCACAGAGAAACAGTAAAAGAGAGGAGATTTGATGTACCATATTTGAAAGTCTTTTGTGTTGAGGAGAGTTAGAGTCTACACAGTCTCTAGGAGAAAAGTACTGTCTGATTGGAGGTTTTCAAATCAGTTTAAAAGGGGTGTCTTAACAGTGTTTGAAAAGGGAAATTTGTTTGCTAGATTAGAGTGGAAACAGTGGCTAGGAGATGAAGTTTTTGTCAATTGAAAGGAGTCTTTAAACACTAATTTCAAAAGCGCCATGGTCATCTAAAAACAGAGAGAGACATTGATTGAAGATAAGGTTTTGTCAATTGCAAAGAGTCTTTAAAGCATTGTTTTCAAATGTGCCATTTCCAAATAAAAAAGAGAGGCAGTGTTTGAGGGGAGGATTTTTGTGCCAAAACAAAATGAGATTCTTCTTCAACAAAAACCACAAACATATCTTGTTTAAGATCTCTTTCCCAAACACAATGATAAAAAGTAACTATTGTTTTCATTTGACAAATGCTTGTTTGCTAGCATCCAAGAAACACAGTGAATTACAAAGAGAAAAGAGGTGTTGTGTTGGGAAATTTTTTTAGAGATCATTTGAATCAGCTTGTTTTGGTGAATCAGTAAAGAGTATCAGAAGCAATGGGTGCTACAAAAAGCCAAATCAGTTTGCCCAAAGGAAATGAAAGGATGCACAAGAAAAACTCAAAATCGCCCAAAGAGGGTGCTCGGTGAGAAAAAAGGAGAAAGACACCTCTATGCTTGGAATTTTGGCCCAAGTTTCTAGACATGTTTCTATAAAGCCTTGAGGTACTTGCTCACCAAAATTGAGCGAAATTTGACATGTTCTTGTTTTTTGACATTTGTGGGCCTAATTGCATAAAATCATGGGCGTTGCCATTTTTGCTCGGAGCATCCTCAGCTGTTGAGAGTGGTACCATTGGATGTATTAAATTCAGGGGCATCTACTCAGAAATTTTCAGAGCAATTGAAGTTGTTTTGGTCCCCCAAAGAGGCAAAAAACACTCACTTTTTCAACACTCTGCCCACATATCAGCAAGGCCTAATTTTTGGGTTTTTTCACTCATTTTAGTTTTTGACAGAATTCTAGGCATCATTTTGGGAAAATTCAAGTTGTTCCAAAAGGAGACATCAATAGCTTTCCATGAGCCATCACGGGCCTCGTTTCAACATCAGGAAGGCCCTCAAAAGTCATCCGAAAGACATGAAATTTTCTGCTGGTGCGCCCTTAGTGCTTTTTGGCCAAAAAAGGCAGTTTTCTGAAGTGGCCTCTCCAAATGTGCGTTAAGCTATTTTGGGACATTATCAGTCATAAAAAGTCAAATTTATTGCCTTTTTTAGCATTTTGAGATATTTTATTGGATATTTTGTGCCTTGGGGTTTCCAAAGCCTCAAGGACAAGATAAGATATTTGTTTTTGAGCCAATAGGTAGCTAGTTGCCTTGGTTGGGTTTCCTTCATCTTGGCCTATATATTCCAAGAGACTTCATTGTAAACAAGGCTGAACTTGATGATATAGAGCAATATATGGTTATACAAGCTTGGAAGAAACACTTGTATCATGCATTGGATAGTTTCTTAAATGTTTTTGGATGATGAAATAGGACTGCTATTGGATTCCTTGACTTGGTAAAATGGTATAGTGTCCCTCTCTGTTATGCTTCTTAGTTTTCATACACATTTCATGCTCTTTCTTGCTATAAGACAGTAGAGAATAGATTTGAGACATGCCCTTGGAGGCACCTCAGATTTCCTGTTTCATTATAGCTTCTATGTTTTCTTCCTTCTTAGTCATATCAAAGAATCCTTGATTTCTCTTTGATCACTGAAGAAATTGTTTGCTTGTTTCATTTATGGTTTTATGCATGCTAAGTATGATTCAAGGTATGCCCTGCTTACTCATGGCTAGTTATAGCTCCACCTCTGAAACCTTTCTTTGAATGTTTGATTGTCCTAGTTGAACCAAAGAGGTCTTGTACTGATCTTGCCCTTTGCCTAAAACTCGGCAATCTTACTTCGAAGTGCCCAATAGCTTGAAATACTATGTCTATGCATTTCCTCATAGTGCTTTGAGTTATTTTTTTTTCTTAATTGTCTTTCCCAAAATTCTGATAGCAATTTCCTAAAGTTAGAGAGTCATATATCTCTATGTATTACTTGAATGTTTATTTCTATGCATTTATCAGTTTGTAGTTACATTCATCATGATTAATGGTTAGCCTTACCATGTTTATGTCAGCTATTGAACTATTTATGTTTGAAAGCCTTTGTTCTTCACAAACTTAGTGTCCATCCCACTTCATTTTACCTTAAGATCCATTTTACCTTGATCAAATCGGCCCTTCAACATACCTTGTATCACCATCCGGGGCTTTCTCGACCTTTTCGATGCCATAGCCCAGTTAATCTGACAATATTTTTATCTATCTTAGTATTTGATCAGTTCCTTCCTCAAAAACCTAAAAGAAAAACCAAAAACCTACTTCATAACTAGCCTAAAATCAGAAACATAAGAAGCAAACACATAGATATCCCTTACACAAATAGAGAGAGCCCTCTCTGAGTCTAGGAAGGCTAGGTCGTTGGGCTCCAAAGATTGGTTTGATGTTACCCTGTCACTTGGCTTGCCAATCAGCCAAATCATGGGACCTTAATGATGGGCAGTCTGTTTTGTGCGTTTTTTTTCTGAATATGTCTCTCTCATAGGTAAATACAGGGCTGAGACCCAGATGTAACATATTTTTATTTTCTTAATAGATTAAACTAATTTAGAAAAATAAAAACAAATTATGCATAGCAATAAATTATCCCCTGTTGTTTGATCCCCTCCAAAGGGAATTTCTTGCGTGAAATAAGTGATACTGAGATAAATACAATAACACATTGACTTTGTGTTTTGACATATGAACTTTATTGCCCATCAAATTCTAAACCAAAGATCCGAGGATGAATTCTCTATTCTACATCAACAACTAGAGGAATTGCAATTCTCCTTTGGTCAAATTCAATACGGTCCTTCCTCATCCAACAACTCTGTCAATTTTAATAGGTTTGTTGTCCCTGACCTTCACACATAGGATTTTGTTAAGGAAATGGGTATAGTCCATGGTGATCCTACCCATTAGTCTACAAAGTAGTATGTTTGTTAAAGCTTGTAAAATTTTGAGAGTATTTTGGAAAGTGTTTACTTCTATGTATGTTAGTTTTGACTTGGTAGATTTCAGTGTTTCATCTAATTTTTAAGTTTAAAAGGGATTTTTAAGGTAATGGATTTCAATTTTCCCACATGTGAAGCTCAGGAATTTCTCATCAATAAGTGCTGGACTAGATGCACCAAATGCGAGAGGAGATCCAAGTTTTTCAATTAAAACATAATCAGCTGGTCTTTAGTATCACAACAACCATGGGGGTTCTTATTTACCACCAAAGTCTAATCCAAAAATCTAAGGATGAACTCTCCAATCGGCATCAAAAATTGGAGGAATTGCAATTCTCTTTCGGTCAAAGTCAATACAGTCCTTCCTCACCCATCAACTCTGTCAATTTTATCAAGTTTGTTGTCCCTGGACTTAATGAGCATGCCCCTATTAAGGATATGGGCATAGCCCATGGTGATCCTACCCATCAGTCTACAAAGCAGTATGTTTTTTAAAGCTTGTAAAATTTTGGGAGTATTTTGGAAAGTGTTTGCTTCTAGGTAAATTAGTTTTGACTGAGTAATAGGCTGGCATTTTGGGGACATTGGAAGCTTGGAAAATCTCTTTTATTTTAGTCTACCAGCTAGTCTTTGCAACCTCTTGATGTATATTGATGTAACAGCTGCGCTCCAAATGCATATTTTCACTTAATATAAAAATTCTCATTACGATTCCTCCTTACATTTATTCACAAGATTCACAGATGGATCTTTCGGTAACAAACAATTTAATAACTGTATAAATGTGAACAAGTGTGGAAGATTATATGTTTGTTTTTGAAGTTTAGTATAATATATTTTTACTGTTGATCTATTTATAATAATTCATGTTTTGTGTTTGGACAATGCAGGCATTTGATGCTTTTTTATCATCTTTAGATATTCGGGGTGTTAGGGAGGCCCATTTACAGGTTGAAATTGGGCCAAATTTACAAAGTAGTATGTTTGTTAAAGCTTGTAAAATTTTGAGAGTATTTTGGAAAGTGTTTACTTCTATGTATGTTAGTTTTGACTTGGTAGATTTTGGTGTTTCATCTAAGTTTGAAGTTTCAAAGGGATTTTTCAGGTAATAGATTTCAATTTTCCCACATGTCAAGCTCAGGAATCTCTCATCAATAGCTGTTGGGCTAGATGCACCAAATGCAAGAGGAGATCCGAGTTTTTCAATTAAAACATAATCAAGTTTGTTGTCCCTGGACTTGATGAACTGGCCCCTATTAAGGATATGGGTATAGCCCATGGTGATCCTACCCATCAGTCTACAAAGCAGTATGTTTGTTAAAGCTTGTAAAATTTTGGGAGTATTTTGGAAAGTGTTTGCTTCTAGGTAAATTAGTTTTGACTGAGTAATAGGCTGGAATTTTGGGGACATTGGCAGCTTGGAAACTCTCTTTTGTTTTAGTCTGCCAGATAGTCTTTGCAACCTCTTGATGTATATTGATGTAACAGCTGTGCTCCAAATGCAGATTTTCACTTAATATAAAATTCTCATTACGATTTAAAAAGTAAAAATGCAATGTGAGTATTAATTCAACTCATGTTCATTGTTGTTGTATTAATCTTGCATCTAAAAAACTACATTTTTGCTTGAACCAATATAACATCACCTTTATGGATTTCTTTTAAAGTAGCACCCCTATTTCCCCAAGGATAATTTTATGCATCAAATTTCAGTATGCTAAGGCCATACACAATCATGCATTAGCCCTTTTTATCCATGCCTTTTCTATAAAGGGTGGAACCACCACCTACAAAATGGTTCTTGGGCATTTGAATAAGAGCTTTTTATAAGGTGTGCTTAGTGCTATTGCAGGTTGTCTAGAAAGGATTAATTGAGACAAAATCAGTGTTCGTATTGCCTTGGTTTTGCACAGAGTTCACATCCTTATCTTCTCCAAAGTGTTTCTGTTCAAATTACTTATTTTCTAGATTATATTATGTTCAACTACAAAATACTTTCTGCTAAGATTTACTTTTTTTCTTCATATTCAGATTCAATTGTTATGAGTATCAATTGGTGCTGGGGGAAAGTTGCTACAACACTGACTAAGAGTATCAAATTCAAATGTTATGCCCAGAAAAGACCAAAATGTCTCACTGCCATTTCAAAAATCCATTGAAATCCTTTACCCTTGCTACCTCTCCTAGTGAGCCTATTATTTAGAGAACCTAGGGACCACCCATGAGGTTGGGGGTCCCAAATGATTTCCTTGAGATCCACAATGACTGCACATGTTCCCATATATTGTGTTGCTACAACATGCACTCTTGAGCTTTAAGCTTTGCAGCTTTTGATTCAGGGAGATCCTTTTCTAATTATATCTTGTGAATGAGAGATAAGAGCTTCTTTGCTCAAATGGCCTGAAGCCGGTCTTAAGAGATTCTTCTTTGATCAAGGGGACTGAAGCTGGTCTTATGAAGATCTATATTGAAGGGAGAGGGTGCAGTCATACCTGTACGAAGCCCTCTCAAAGGCCAACAAGTGGAGGGTTCAGAGTATCTCAAAGGAACAAGACTCTAGAGAAGGGGAAGATGCAGGAAGACCTTTCACTTTAAATCTTGCAATTTTTTTGCTGACATTCACAGAAATGCTTCAGAAGTTTACGTACTCTTGTTTTTTATAGCAAGTATGCATTGTTAAGTTTTTAAAGCATCAAATTCCCACAACTGCCAAGAAAGTCTTCTTATCCAAGGATTAATAACATCAAGATCACTTTGATTATTTATGGTTATCCAATGTTTCTTGCTTATTTATAGTAATGAATCATGATTATGTCCACTTTATTATGAAATTCTCCTTTGGCATGTTTTTCTTCCTCCTTACATTTATTCACAGGATTCATATATGGATCTTTCAGTAAAAAAAAAATTAATAATTGTATAAATGTGAACAAGTGTGGAAGATTATATGTTTGTTTTTGAAGTTTAGTATAATATATTTTTACTGTTTGGAAAATGCAGGCATTTGATGCTTTGTTATCATCTTTAGATATTCGGGGTGTTAGGGAGGCCCATTTACATGTTGTCTTGAAAAAACTGGAGAGCCCATTCTATAGCCAACCATAGTAACATCAAGCATAGAGCTTCCAACCATGTCAAAATGGGAGCTAATTTATTGATACAAATTTGTGAATGAATCCCACTGAAAACTGAAACCATAAGTGGCAAAGAAATGATTATCCTCATGCTTCAACGAATGTCAAGTGTATGAGAGAAATATCCAATCCAAATCGATGTCAACTGGTTGTAGGTGTCCATGAATCTATGAGTTTATTTCTCTGCTACCTAGTGTATTACACTCTCACCATGTGCATATTTCCTGTGGATGCCAAGTGTGGTTCGAATGGGGTGAAGAGAGGCAAGTTCCCTCCAAATCTGCACTAGATTGCTATGATAAATCCCCTCAAAAACACGTGTACATGCCTTCACGTATATCTGCTAGCTAGGCACATGTAGCTATTTTGGAAGAGTCAAACTTTAGAGTGGAGAGCTGGGAATTATTTCCCACAAAATTTGAAAATGTAATCCCCGACCTGCCCACCAAATCTGTGGCATGAGATCGAGCTTGTTGTGCGTGAATCTCTTCATTTTTTTTTACATATTTTTAACTGTTCATCGATATTGCGACAGTTCATAATCGTCAGAAAAGTGACGTTATGTTTTTTAATATTTTGAATTTTTTGTCGGAAGACCGACGCCTCTATCGTTGGAAGAGCGACGTTATTTTTTTTTATATTTTTACTTTTTCTTCGGAAGAACAATGCCTCGATTGTCGGAAGAGCGACATTTTTTCTTAAATATTTTTAACTTTTTTCATCGGTAAAGTGACGTTACATAAGCGTTGGACAATTGACGTTCTAAACGTTGGATGATATTTCGTCGAAATTACAACGGTTTGTAAAACGTTGGAATTAAACGTTGGAAACCATAACGTCAGAATTGTGAAGTTTTTTGAGAACATGAAAAGTGTCAAAAGACCGAGAGTTGGTGATCGTCGGAAGACCGACAGTTTTGGTTCGTCGACCGACGCTTATAAAATGTTGGAAGAGTGACACTGTGCAAAACGTCGAAAAACATGTCGGTATTGCGACACTTTGGAAAAGCGTTGGAATTGCGACGTAATGGCTAACCACGTTTTGTCCGGCCTCAAACTGTCGCTCTTGTGACGATTATGTGTCAGAATAGTGACGAAGTGGATGTTGGAAATTGGGCCAAATTTTCTAGTGTGAGATTAGGGACAATGCTTTAGAAGAGACACAAGAAATTCTTTGCCTAATTTTTTGTAAGTATGACAAAATTGTTGAATGCATTATATTTTATTCCTATTGATTTTATATGATTTCTACAAGTGTTTGTCCTTTCTTGAAGTGCATCTTTGCACTACGAAGAATTAGGGTTGTTAGCCTTTTTCCTCCATGGGTTGGATGGAAGCTCATCTGAGGACATGAATGCCAAAACATTATTTTTTTGATTGATCAGACAATCCTCATTAGGGGAATTTTGAGGTCTAAAATGGGCCTCCTAAGAAAAATGTACAACAAAATAAAATTTATAACAACCAATAGGATTCAAGATGATGATGTCAACCATGGGGGATGATTTACCATTTTTTAAATAAAAGGGTAAAAATATTAAAAAATAATAAAATAATAAAACTACTTTTTCAACTCGTATTTTCAACTTATCTCCCACAATTTTTACTCAAATTTCGAGTGGGGGTACTCGTTGGATGCAAAATTTAATTCCTCATCCAAGGAGTACCCATGTTGCATACTTTCAATGAACCCTGCTACATGAAAAATGGAAATACATAAAAAAACGTGATTACAATCACGTTTTTTATGTATTTCTAATTTTTCGTGTAGTAGGACCCATCGAAAGTATGCAACATGGGTACTCCTTGGATGAGGAATTAAATTTTGCATGCAACGAGTACTCCCACTCGAAATTTGAGTAAAAAATTTGGGAGATAAGTTGAAAATATGAGTTGAAAAAGTAGTTTTTTCATTTTTTCCCTCTAAAATTTGATGATGTCATCAAATCTTATTTGATTTTTTCCACTATTATTTTATAATTTCCTTAGGAGGCCCATTTTAGACCTCAAAATTCCCCTAATGCTTAAAAATATGAAAGAAGATACATTTTGTGAGACAACATTACCATGATAAGGGATTGATAAACATTGTTTGACTCATGTGAGTTCTTCTACTTGTCTAGAAGGGTATAAAACTGGGCTTTTCTTTCAAGGAAGATTCCCAATCAATCTCTTAAGAATGAACAATCTAATGAATCTTGCATTTCTCTTCTTTCATGTATAAAATTGGGTTTTTCTTTCAAGGAGGATTCCCAATCAATTTCTTAAGAATGAACAATATGATGAATCTTGCATTTCTCTTCATTCATTAAAAGGACAAATCACCCGGAGTAACCTAGCAAATATCAATACTAATCTACACACTGACACGATTATTAAAGCAGAATGTGTGACAACAGAAGCCCAACTAGAGAAAGAAAACATCCATTTTTACGTTAAGACATCATGTTTTGGATTTTTCTCATTGAATCTTTTGTAATCATAAAATAAATTATATACCATCTAATGCCTTAATTTTCTCTATTTTATTATCCTAGTATTCAATTTTATATTATATCATTTATCTTTTCGATGTACAATAATCCTTGAATGGGTCTTTAAAGTTAAGATTGAACTAGGTTAATAGAATATTAGAGTATTAGAGAAAATACTTTCTACTTCCATGGTAGTTACATTGACCTTGATTTAGAGGACATGAAACCTGAGAAATCAACATATTTGCTTCAAAATAATCAAACCCCCAGTTCAACGTTTTGTTTGTATGTTTCTTGATTGCTCCTGGGCGGATCTCTAATCACAATAGAGAACAAGGGCATACATAAGGCCTTATAAGATATGTTCTCCAAGAACCACGTTCTTGGATTTATGTAGCCAGATGCTTGATGCATATGATTGGTCTTGGATTTCTTGGTCAAAATAACATTACCTATACCAAGACACTGGGTGCAATTATTTCACTTTTTTCAAATGAGTTTTTAAACTTCGTACAAAACTTAAAAATTCCCAATCTCTCTCTTTCATATGCAGGGTGTGATTAGTTTTAGCAGATTCTAATGGGGAATAATTTATAACTTTATTGCATCGTCGTATAAATGGCCGACAAATTCGGGGGCTATAATAGTTAGCTACTCTTCCCCATCCCATTTGCTTGTGGAAATTGAGGCTTTGGGAAGGAAGATGATGCATTCTAATCTTACTTGTGAGCTTCTTGTCCCAAGAGGGGTTTGTTGTGATTCCCAGCATCAATGAGTTCAATGGGACAACATTTTCGTGCTTAAATCTTAATATTTAGAAAGAAAGCCACTATTGCCTTGTACTTGTTTTATTATAGATGTATGTAAGTCCTCAATAACTTACATGAGTTGAGTCGCAGCTCATGCTTGCTTGTAATAATTGCATTTGCAGAGTATTTAAGATGTGTATTGCTGATTTTTTCCTGATTCTGCATAGTACCAAACATTAGGGGAATTTTGAGGTCTAAAATGGCCTCCTAAGGAAATTATAAGATAATAGTGGGAAAAATTAAATAAGATTTGATGACATCATCAAATTTTAGAGGGAAAAATGAAACTACTTTTTCAACTTAGTATTTTAAACCCTGAGCCTCCTAAAAAAAACAAATTTCGAGCGGGAACAACGTTGGATGCAAAGGGTTTGGTCTCCTGGTTCCAGGAGTGGGCCCATGTTGCACAAATTTCGATGTGATGGGTCCTACTACAGAAAATGAGAAAATACATGAAAACGTGATTTGTAATCACGTTTTATGTATTTCTATTTTTCGGTAGTAGGGTCCATCGAAAGAGCAACATGGGTACTCCTTGGATGAGGAATTAAATTTTGCATCCAATGAGTACTCCCACTCAAAATTTGAGTAAAAAATTTGGGAGATAAGTTGAAAATACGAGTTGAAAAAGTAGTTTTATTATTTTATTATTTTTTAATATTTTTACCATTTTACTTAAAAAATGGTGAATCATCCCCCATGGTTGACATCATCATCTTGAATCCTATTGGTTCTTATAAAGTTGATTTTTGTTGTACATTTTTCTTAGGAGACCCATTTTAGACCTCAAAATTCCCCTAATGTTTGGAATCAAACTTAAACTTTGTATCTATGGTGAAAATTGGAAAAAAGACATGGATTGTGCAGGTATCTTGTTTAGTTTTTCTTTGTTTCTTTAAATTTCTCCCATCATGATTGAGCATGCTATTCTAAGGGAAAATTAATCTTCCTATGATAGGAAATTTCACTTTCTAACACTTGTAAGAGAGTGTCTTTAACTTATATGACAGATTGATTAACACATGTAACCATTTTGAGAAAGATTCCCTTACACTTATGCATTTTTTTATTAGACTTACAACTGCTAGGTAAGGTGAATTCCCTTAAGAGAGATTCTTTTTACAAGTGGAACATTATTCTTTTCATAAGGGCTCATTAATTTGGTGCTTTCTTTGGCATAGGTTGGGCACTCCACTAGGTCAGGTTACCTTGGATATGGACCGCTCCATTTGAGTCTATTATTAGATAGTTATAAACCTCTTCCTATTATTTCTCTATAAATGAGTGGGGAGTTTTGTAGGGTGAGTATGTAATGTCCCAAACTATATTTTTGTAGTAATCTTCACAATTACTATCAAGGATTTTTTTACAAAAATGACACTGCCAATGATTTTCTATTAGTTATTAATGCGAGGATATTTCATCAGAATATTGCATAAAATTTAACATGAAACCCTCATTTGATAGTAAATACAAGAAACAACTCAGCCTTGTTATATTAACATGAATCTGAACATACATGAGAACCTTTTTGGAGAATGACACAAATGGCTGAAAATGACCTCTCCAATGAGTTCATTGATGCCTAATGAGAAACATGGCTGACTTTTCCTTCAGGACTAGTTAGGGTGGAATCTTTCACCACCAAAGGCTAGTTATTTTAATCAACTTGGGTGGGTGATTGCTCCACCAAAGAAGATCATGCTTTGGGTTATAAACCCTTAAGAAAAATTCAAGAGCCAAATTAAACAATCCATTAGATATCTTGACTTGCCTAAAGAATGATCTTGAGCTCCCTTTATAACCTTTGACCACCCCAATACCATGCACAAGTATTCCTTGGATACCAAAACCATGGTCAATTATTCCATGGGTGCCAATACCATGGGTAAAAATACGATGGGAAAGTAATCCATGGGCACCAATACCATGCGAAATTAAATACATAATTATGTGACTTAAGTTCCCCCTTGTTCTTGTGACCATATTTTAATCTAATTAAATCATTTGTGTCCCCTACAGTGATTACTCAGAAAAGGAACATGGCAGTCTTCCCTCCTCGAGATTTCTTTTCCTCAAGAAATTCCATAACCTGCATATCAATACCCAAGTCCCAAATGTGCCACTGTGCTACTCCATACCACTATACTATCCGACCATCAATAAATCCCTTGATACTTGTTCCAAATATACCACTATCATTGGGCCACAAGTGGATCCATTGTAGTGTGAACCATCCCTCAGTATCACCATCCATTGTACTTATTTCCTCCATGATATGGAACATGTAAATGGTATGTAATTTATTTTTAGGAAATATGTTTTATAGTCTCTTCACTAAGCTTCCATGTTGTGGGCGTCTTACTTATGCTTTCAAGGTCACCTAGGACTTTCTCCTGGCGTCATATGCATTTACTTGGGGGTTTCAAACTTAGATCTCTACATTAATACAAGCTGTATCACCTCGTTTCTTACTGCTAGACCACACAACCACATACAATAAGACGAATGATATACCTCAACATTCTCTTTCCTGCATTCCAATTCACCATTCTGACACTATTAAAAAGTCTTGACTGTTGATTTCTGTAGCTTGGGAGGTACTCTCACAACCCTAGGGTACTAGGTTTGGAAGGATTTGATCCACAAAAGGATTTGTGGGCAGTGTATCCAAGTAGTGGGTTTTATGCCCAAAGGTTTGGCCACAAAAATAAGTGAAGAAATAATTGTTTATTCATTGTTTGCATGAGGGCACCCTTAATGGAGCAAGGGGGACCTAAAACAACCATGGAGTGTCGTGATCAAATGCAAGAAATCTATTTTCTAATGTTATTTGGGGTTTCATGAAGCAAACTCAAGTCGCCTTGGGTTTATGTCATGACCTGTGGGGGCTAACGTTTTACCCTCATAGACCACTATAAGAAGGAAGAGATGAAGCTCATTTGTACATACCACAAGAAAACTTCATCATAAGGAGACTTATTTAGTAACACATTCAGACACCACTCCAGCTTGAGGTTACTCTTGTAAAGTTAAATAGTGAACTCAATAGTGAACAAGTGAATGTTAGAAAAAAGGGAGAATGGTCAGATAGAAACAATATAGTTGAATTTTCTGGTAGGACTCAAGCAAACTCTTGTGGTTAAATCATCTCAGCATCTTTGAGGGAGTTGTAGACAAGAAATCCACTTTGAATTTCAATAAGTAACGACCCTAAAATGTACAAGGAGTATGTAAAGACCCTAAAATGTACCAACAATGTTGTCTCTTTCCAATTATATGTTTCCTTCTACATCTAATATAGCAACAACTTCTTCAAATTATGGCCACAAAGCTTCCTCTGTGAGCTTGTAAAAAAAATTGATTTTAGTTTTCTTTCATCAAAAGTACCATGCAGTGTTGACTCCTCTCTCCACTTACCCTTTTCTAGCCCTTTCAACCACCATGCTTTAAGGAATATGCTAAACCATGAAGTAAAATTTAAAGCTACGCCTAAAGCATTGCCACAATGTTCTCTCTTCTTATGCCCCTGAATTCGACTGCTTTATATTTTGGAAGAAATTTTCACATTATTTTTTTATTTTAACCTTGTGAAATCTTACATAATTTATGTAACCCATGATTTTTCTGGAGTATCCATAATTGTGTATGAAAACTAATTATGGGTACTCCAGAAAAATCACGAGTTACATAAATTATTGAAATTATTGAGTGTCATTTTTAGCTCCCCACTCTTATTGAAATTCAAAATGGATTTCTTGTCTACTACTCCCTCAAAGGTTGAGATGATTTAACCATAAGATTTTGCTTCAGTCCTACCAGAAAATTCAACTATATTGATTCTATCTGATCATTCTCCGTTTTTTCTAACATTCACTTGTTCACTATTTAACTTTACAAGGGTACCTTAAGCTGGAGTGGTGTCTGAATGTGGACTTGGACATAAGGCAGTGACTCAGTTTTCAATGATCAAATTGAATTTCTAGAAAAATATGTCCAAGACAGGGCCATTCACCATAATTCTTGACCCTCATTTTTAACCTGCTTTATTTTTCCATGAACTTAGTTATAACAATAGTTGTAGGTGTTATAAATGGGAGAACCACTGAAACACATCATATATGATTTGAGACTGTTTTGCTTGAGAAAAGAATCTAGATCTCATTCAAAATCAGTGTTGTCATGGTATCTTCCCTTTGGATCTGCAGTACCCTGTCCAATTGTACCAACAATGTTGTCTCTTTCCAATTATATGCAACTTTCTCCATCTAAGATAACAACAAATTCTTCAGATTATGGCCTCAAAGCTTCCTCTTTGAGCTTGTAAAAAAATTTGATTTTTTCTTTCATTCATCAAATGTACCATGCAGTGTTGACTCCTCTCTCCACTTACCCTTTTCTAACCCTTTCAACCACCATGATTTAATAAATATGATAAACCATTAAGTGAACTTTAAATCTACACATAAAACATTGCCACAATGTTCTCTCTTCTTATGCCACTCTATTCGGCTGCTATATATTTTGGAAGAAATTTTCATATTATTTTTTTATTTTGACCTTGTGACATCTTACATAATTTATGTAACTCATAATTTTTCTGGAGTACCCATAATTGTGTATGAAAACTAATTATGGGTACTCCAGAAAAATCATGAGTTACATAAATTATTGAAATTATTGAGTGTCATTTTCTGCTCTCCACTCTTATTGAAATTCAAAATGGATTTCTTGTCTATTACTCCCTCAAAGATGTTGAGAGGATTTAACCACAAGATTTTGCTTCAGTCCTGCCAGAAAATTCAACTATATTGTTTCTATCTAACCATTATCCCTTTTTTCTAACATTCACTTGTTCACTGTCGAGTTCACTAATTTACTTTACAAGAGTAACCTCCAGCTGGAGTGGTGTCTGAATGTAGACTTGGAGATAAGGAAGTGACTCAGTTTTCACTTATCAAATTTAATTTCTACCAAAAGATGTCCAGGACATGGCCATTCACCATAATTCTTGACCCTCATTTTTAGCCTGCTTTATTTTTCCATGAACTTCTTTATCATAATAGTTGTATGTGTTATAAATGGGAGAGAAAATAAAACACATCACATATGATTTGAGACTGTTTGGCTTGAGAAAAGCATCTAAATATCATGTAGAAATTAGTATACATTAAGCATGCATACATCCAGATTCCTCTGATCTCACAATATTTAACTTCTTGAAAAATACAGAATCATTCCACTGTTAATCTTTTGCGGAAAATTAATTGCACACACATGTGAAGCATAAATAAAAAAGATCGCACATAACACAGTTGTTTAACGGGAAAGCCTGAAGATGAAAAGCCCAACTATCATATATTATGTATCATGGAGATCATGTAAAAATCCTCATACAAAGCTTAGTACATCAAGCTCTCGGTACAATACAATCGTCACACACTAATCCGGAAAAATCTGCAAATCCATGCACCGATCTTTGCCCCTTGCTAGCTTGCCTCCACTACGCAATCCCTGCTGAATAATAGCTCTGAATGAATTCAAACTACCCTTGCCTTGACTGAGAAATACTCATTGGAAAATCCAATGTGTGTGTGATGCAATCAATGCATCACTATAGTCACAACAGATAGTCCATCTTGCCCTTTCACTTATCTCTCCACTGGGTCTCCACTAGAACTGCCATGCATTGTAGTTAACTGCTGTATTGTTGAATTTATTAATTAGTTATTATTTTTGAATTAATTAACTAATTAATTCACTCCACTCTCACTAGTGTATCATTCAGTTAGACTAGATACAACTAGATCAACTGAGTCTAATTGAGTTAAACTAAATACAACTCCATAAACTACTCTTCTAACTCTGTCATAACTTTTCCACTTGAGTTATAACTGAGTCCTCCATGCATGAACTCTAGTAAACCCTTGGAAATTGCATAATTCCCTCAATCCACTGATTTTCCACATTTGTGCACTGAAATTAAGTGCTCCAAGAGAATAAGTTGTTGTTTATTGTCAGATTATTATTAAGAGCTAATAATAATCGACACTTCTATTTTTAGATCGACGATCTATAAATAGACTTTGCCTAATATTCTAAAAATAAAAATTCATCTATTTTTCCAACTTGATCAACCATCCACAAATAGCATCCTGCAACTTTTGAAATATGATCACCATGTCTAAAAATAGATATAGTCTAAAAATAGACTTACACCTAAAAATAGTTTACGGGCCCACTTATTCAAGGTGATTGATTTTCACTAAGCTAATAATCTTGTTGAATCTCAACACTCCCTCTCAATAAGATAGGGATTATCCTTCACCCCGATCCTGCCTCTATGGTATTTGAATTTGCTCCTAGTGAGCGCCTTCGTCAGAATATCTGCATCCTGATCCTCCATAGGAATATACTGAAGCAACATGATATTCCGCTGCACACAATCTCTGATATGATGTAATGTTCCAAAATGGAAATCAACAGCTTTTTCACCACTGAAGAACTCCTTTGTGGGAAATATGAACAAGGCTATGTCAGAGATACACTGAGAGGGCTTTTACAAGTTATTTCACCTCTAAAGAGAGGATGAGAACCGGAGGCTTCCTGGCCCTTTCTCAGACTCTGCCTATAGCTATGCAAATATTTCTTCCTTCAGGAAGAACTTTCTCAAAAGGAAGCGCTACAACAATACATAAACATGAGTTGGAAAATAGCAGTGAATGTATAATACTTCATAAATGCAATAAACCCTCATAGAATTCTCATTGATAATATGGTAGCAGAAATGTGCACAAGACCTTAAGGAAATGATCACTCAAGCTGAAGCAAATCCTTCTCTAAATACATAAGTACAATGAACATGAAATACATTGCTACATATATTATACCCAACTATGACTGCGCAATCACTGAAGGAAGACTGCTGCAAAATGATGATACAATGAATTTATGGCAATAATAAGCTCAAATAAAGAAGGGGGAGATGGATCTCAACCCCTGGAAACTATAATAAACAATCCTTAAAGGGATTGGCTACAATACATACAAAATGAAAAATCTACAGAAATTTCAGAGTTGCTGGAGCAGCTACAACTCTAAAATGAGAACATGAAGGAGATGGGTGAATAATGCTGCATAAAATGTATATACCTCCTCCAATGGAAATCTAGAGTGAAAGGCTAATCCTTTCACCAAAGATCTCACCCTCCAAAATGTCGGTGCAACCCCTCATTACAATTGCACTCAAGAACTGCACAGTCAAGGAGAGGAACTGCGCTGTAGGTGATGGGAAGAGATTGGCCTCCTTCCAAGATATGAGAAATGGAGCTAATATCTCCCCTACTGATCTCCCGGATGCATAAAAGCTTCCTCCTCTAAAATATGAGCTCTGGAATGATGATGTGAGAACCTCCACTGCAACCTCAGCAACACAATGGCTCTTGCTGCAAAAATCACTGCACTGAAAGGAATAGCTTTGGCCTTGAGCCAAGATGTGGAGAAGATGAAGATCAAACCTTCAAGAACTTCTCAAGAAGGGAGGGAATTCTTGAACAAGAAATCCCTTGTGTTGAACATCACAACTATCACAGTGTGCAACTTTGGGAAGCAATTTGAAATATCCAAGCTAGCTCACAATGGTTGCTTTCCCCTCCTTTTATGAAAATGAAGGCTGCTTAGCCATGGACCCCACACATTAGGGTTTCCTCCTCCTCATGCAATTTCGTATGCTTCCCAAGCAAGCCAAACCTCCATCTATTGCGCAGTTTGACTTGGTCCACATGACCTAGCCCTCTTTGTAATTAACCCTTTTCACACATGGGGTGTGCAAACAAGCTCCAATGATGCTCCTCTTTCATAATGTGAGGGAATTTATTGATGTTTTTCATAACCATGGGCCTCCTTACCCATTCATTTAGCTGCAATATGATAAAATAAAAAATTTAATGTTCCATTTAGCCATGTGCTAAAATGGGAACATTACAGTCCTCCACTCCTAAATTTTGCTTGTCCTCAAGCAACGGGAAGGATAGAATTGAAGAATCTCCACCCAAGGTATGGAGTCTGAAATATGTTGAGGAATATCTTCCTCATGTAGGTCCTCCATCCCCCAAACAATGATCCATAAAAAGTGAGTTACCTCCCAACATGGCAACTCCTGACAATCATCTTCCACCTTTGGCTCCTGCAATATAGGTGGGCTGAAAATCTGATCTTGGTAGACAAAGTAGCGTACCCCATGCTGACCTCCTCTCCACTTAGGATAAGTGGAGAGTATAGGCTGATCCTGGGCTACAATAAAGTTTCCTTCTAATGCAAGTTGAAGACTAGACCTCCAAAGATCTCTTCTCTAGCGTTATGAAACATGCTGTCCAAAATCATCTCATATGTGATGAGTTGGTAGTCATCACCATATGGCATCCAATCAATCATATGGCTCACTTCAAATGGAAAAAAATGTGTTTCTGTAGTGGCCACATGTCCTCTCATGCTCCCATTAGAACATGCAACGCAAATAATGTGGGATATTCCTCCCCCAAGGGACACATCCAACCAATGTGCCATTCCCCCAATCATGCTCTCATAAAATATAAAGACATCAGCATTATAATGAACCATAATGGAAACCATTCTTGTTGTCATATGTAGCAAGGGAGAAATACAATGGTCCCTCAATTGTAACCAATGCAGTTTGACCCTCAACTGCATAAGAGTATGACAAAAGGTGTGGCCTCTCAACCACTTGCTTGTTGTCCGACTCTCCTCAAATTTATGGAGGAAGTGAATGATATATGGTGCAAGGTGAGTAGGTTCTCCAAAATACATTTCCTCCCCAAGTCCTCCTAGGGAGTGGTCACCAATAGTGCTCATGGCCTCAAGTAGACCATAGGGTCCAAAAAGAAGAATGCCCCTCCTTGGAGCAACATCCTATACATATATGGTTAAGGGATGAATATATAAATCACCATGAAAATAAACAATTCCCTTACCATAAGTTTGGCTCATGCAAATGGAGTGGTTCAAAAATGAGTCTCCCCTCATTCTCAAAGAGAAAAGAGGTGGTTGTGCTGACTCCTCCATCTACACATGATCTATGCATCTCCTCATATGTTGATCTGTCAATATCGTGCAAGCACGATGATTCTGGGAATACTCCACCAACAATCCGGAGCTCCCACATGGATCCATCCTCCATAGTGACAGCGTTGATGATCCCTCATGAAGAGCATCTGTCATATGGTCATCTCCTCCTTTGAAATTTCTCATGCCAAAGATGCAAATTGGAAGGCTACTATCCTTCCCCTGCTGCTTCTGCCACAGCACAGAATCTGAAATGAGAGTGCGTGGAAATGATATTGAGGGAATGGTCCCCTCCTCCTTGAGTCTACCCTAGACCCTCAACGCTGTGAAGTTGTCTCCCAAGGTCTCCACTCCTCTGAAAACAATGAGTGGTGCCCCAACATGTGAAGCATCTCCCATTAGCTGGTGATATAGTGGTCTCCCTGGCAGAATGTCTCCATGCAGTGAGACATCATCCTGAAGAGGTGACTTCATAAATGAATGAACAAGTCTGTCCATGCTTGTACTGCGCAATCCAATCACCCTCTTAGGTGCATCATCCTCCAATAATGGGTAGGGATGTGTACTCCTCATCTCAAGATGTTGGGTCTTCTCCCTACTTCCTCCTTGTGTCTCGATGGTGACACACCTCCTCAATAATGGCACATGTGTGCCTTGATCTCCATGCATGATATCCTGGGGACTTCCTTGCAAGGATGCAAGAGTCCTTCTCCTTGGAGTAAGAGCTCCTCCTTCCTCTACATGAGGCACTAGATAGTCTCTGGATAGCACTATGTTTTTTCCCTCAACTCCCCTAACATAAATGGGCAACCCTCCAACAATGCTGCGGCAAATATGGAATCTCTCCCAAGGTGGAAGCAGTTCTTGATCATCAAAAGCCAAGGAGTATCCCCTTTGCACCGTGATAGTGCCATCTCCTACTCCTGCAACATTGTACATCATTTGAGAGCACATATTCCTTTTCTCTCTCCAACACCATCCAATAAACAAACCCCCTTGCTGCCTCCTCCTACTCCTAGAAAGAGAGTATGCCAAGTGATGGCCAAAATACTTCAAGAGTAACCAGCGCAACCAAGCCTCTTGCTGCCCAGTGTCATAAATCTGCAAGTGGCTCACTAGCCCATTGCTCCTCCTCCACCACATCCACTCAGCCATGTGTGGATGTCTCCTTCCTTCCTTCATCCTGGTACTCCTCCTTTGAGGACTACCCTCATCCCAAATCAAACCTCTACATTTCATGGGATTTTGAAATACAGATTTCCTAAGGATCAATTTGACCCTATGAGGATCCAAATAGTTGGTAGGAAAAAACCTCCCATCATGATATGTGTGGCACAAGGAATGTCCACCACAGTCATGAGAGAATCTATCCATCTGAAGATGTCCCCCATCTCCTATTTGTTCCTGTGAGAAGGAAAAACCCTCCTCCAACTGTTGAAGAGCCTTGCACTCCAAAAAGTGTGGGAGTGCACCTCCATTGAAATCTCTCTATGATATCTCCTTTGCATCACTGCTCTTGTACAACACAGTATTATTATGTTTCTCTAATTCACCTGCATGAAATGATGTTGACCCATCCAAGGTGTTTGCTGAAATGACAAGAAATGGATCTCCAATCATACCTTGGTGAAACTTGGAAGCTCCTTGCAAGGCTAGAAGTGTTGCTCCCTCATGAATATTGGCCTCCCAAACTATTGAAGATGAAGGCTTCTCCTCCATGGTCTCAACAGTGCTGGTACATGCCTCATAAAATGGTGGTGAGGGCTCCTCCCCCTTTCCACCAAACCTTCTAATCATTCTTTGAGAAAACTCAGTAAGAGTTGAAACCCTTGCATGGTCTAGATGGCTAATCCACCAAATTTTTGCTTCACCTTCTAAGTGAAGTGCTACAACTTCTACTACCTCTTTGTATACTATAGTATGTAGCAGGAAAAATGCCTCTAGCTTCTTAGCCCAAACCTCTACTGCATATGTGAGTGATCCATCAAATGTGGACAATAGAAATCTATTGCCTCTCATCATCCCGTGGCTGTGGGGCCTTCCTTCTTCTTTCTGCTGAATAAACTGTGGAAAGGATAAAGTATCTTAGAAGACTTTAAGGTTTTCTCGATATTCAGCTAGATACTCACTTAGAATTTCGAATTCCAAGTGTCCTCCATGCTTCTGCTCTGCTTCTTTGTGAGAATAGGAAACGCATGGTCCTTCCTCTTCTCCTCCATTTTTCTTGACCTCTCTGGAGAGGTCTCTTCTGGATCTGAAAATAGATGAGAGTAAACTCATATTCTTCATCCTTGGGCTCTCTACCTCGGAAATTCAAACTTCACAGGTTGTGCCAAGTTCGATGCTTTGATACCACTGTAATGTTCTGAAATGGAAATCAACAGCTTTTCACCACTGAAGAACTCCTTTGTCGGAAATATGAACAAGGCTATGTTAGAGATAGAATGAGAGGGATTTTACAAGTTATTTCACCTCTAAAGAGAGGATGAGAACCGGAGGCTTCCTGGCCCTTTCTCAGAATTTTCCTATAGCTATGCAAATATTTCCTCCTTCAGGAAGAACTTGCTCAAAAGGAAGAGCTACAACAATACATAAACATGAGCTGGAAAATAGCAGTGAATGTATAATACTTTAGAAATGCAATAAACCCTCATAGAATTCTCATTGATAATATGGCAGTAGAAATGTGCACAAGACCTTGAGGAAATGATCACTCAAGCTTAAGCAAATCCTTCTCTAAAGACACAAGTACAATGAACATGAAATACACTACTACATATATTATTCCCAGCTATGACTACGCAGTCACTGAAGGAAGACTGTTGAAAAATGATGATACAATGAAGTTATGGTAATAATAAGCTCAAATAAAGAAGGGGGAGATGGATCTCAACCCCTAGAAACTATAATAAACAATCCCTAAAGGGATTGGCTACAATACATACAAAATGGAAAATTTGCAGAAATGCCAGAGTTGCTAGAGCAGCTGCAACTCTAAAATGAGAACATGAAGGAGATGGCTAAATAATGCTGCATAAAATGTATAGACCTCCTCCAGTGGAAATCTAGAGTGAAAGGTTGATCCTTTCACCAAATATCTTGCCCTCCAAAATGCCGGTGCAACCCCTCATTGCAATTTCACTCAAGAACTGTGCAGTCAAGGAGAGGAACTGCGCTGTAGGTGATGGGAAGAGATTGGCCTCCTGCCAAGATATGAGCAATGGAGCTGATATCTCCCCTACTGATCTCCCGGATGCATAAAAGCTTCCTCGTCTGAAATCTGAGCTCTAGAATGATGATGTGAGAACCTTCACTGCAACCCCAACAACACAATGGCTCTTGCTGCAAGAATCACTGCATTGAAAAGATTAGCTCTGGCCTTGAGCCAAGATGTGGAGAATATGAATATCAAACCTTCAAGAGCTTCTCAACAAGGGAGGGAATTCTGGAACAAGAAATCCCTTGTGCTGAATAGCACAGCGATCACAGTGTGCAACTGTGGAAAGAAATTCGAAATATCCAAGCTAGCTCAAAATGGTTGCTTTCCCCTCCTTTTATGCAAATGAAGGCTCCTTAGCCATGGACCCCACACATTAGGGTTTCCTCCTCCTCATGAAATTTCGTAGGCTTCCCAAGCAAGCCACACCTCCATCTATTGCACAGTTTGACTTGGTCCACGTGACCTAGCCCTCTTTGCAATTAACCCTTTTCACACATGGGGTGTGCAAACAAGCTCCAATGATGCTCCTCTTTCATAATGTGAGGGAATTTATTGATGTTTTTCATAACCATGGGCCTCATTACCCATTTATTTAGCTGCAATATTATAAAATAAAAACTTTAATGTTCCATTTAGCCATGTGCTAAAATTGGAACATTACATATGATGATACCAAATATCAATATGTTTAGATCTATCATGAAACACAGGATTAACCGAGAGTTTAATGCAACTCTGATTATAAAAATGTATCACTGTAGGATCTAAATATGAAATGAACAAACCAACCAGGATCTTACTCATCCATATAGCCTCACATGCAGCTTGAATTGCTGCCATGTATTTTGCTTCCGCTGAATTGAGTGCGACGGATCTTTGTTTCCTGCTGTACCAAGAAACTGCCATAGATCCGATACCGAAAATCCCTCCTGATGTGCTCTTTTTTTCTGTTGGGCTTCCTTCCCAATTTGCGTCCATGAAGCCATGCAAGTTCACCTCATCCGTCTGTCTGTACCATAAAATATACTCAGATGTGCCCCTGAGATATCTCAGAACATGCTTGCCTGCCTTCCAAAAGAGCTTGGTAGGCTTAACCATCGCTTGTGAAAGCTGGTTCACCGCATAGCATATGTCCGGTCTTATATTGACTAAATACATGAGCGAACCCACCAACTGTCGATAAACAGTGGCATCCACTACCTCTGCCGATGTAGCATCCTCTTTCTTCCAATTTCCTGGAAGAGGAGTGTCGATAGGCTTGCAGCCTTGCAGGTGAAACTTCTCCAGTATCTCCTGGGCATACTTTCCTTGAGACACAAACATTTCACCTTCCCGCTGCCATATTTCCAATCCAAGGAAATAATGAAGGAGGCCCAAATCCTTCATCTCAAACTTCTTTGCAAGATCTGCCTTGCATGAGTGTATCAACTGCTAATCACCTGTTAGTATTAAATCATCAACATAAAGAACAATGATTAAAAGCTTACCCTCCACCACAATCTGGTATAGGTTTGCATCCGCCTCACTCTTGGTAAAGCCAAGAACAGTGAAATGGCTATCGATCCGAGTGTACCAAGCACATGGTGCTTGTTTAAGCCCATACATCGTTCTTTTGATCCTGCACACATGCGACTCACTACTGAAGATCTCAAATCCTTCAGGCTGCTCAATGTACACCTCTTCCTCAATGATCCCATTAAGGAACACATCTTCACATCCATCTGAAGAATGTGCCAACCCATCTGCGCTGAGAGAGCAAGGATGGTCTGTATGGAAGAATACCATGCAACAGGTGCAAAGGTTTCTTCATAGTCAATCACCTCAATCTGTGAGAAGCCCTGGGCAACAAATCTTGCCTTATACTTCTCGACGCTCCCATCTGCATCTTGCTTTACCTTGTAGATCCATCTTTATCCTACAACTGATTTTTCCACCGGCCTTGGAGCAATCTCCCAAGCACTATTTCTGAAAATGGAGTCATACTCCTCCACCATGGCATCTACCCATGTGGGATTCTGCATTGCTTCTTCAAAATAAGATGGCTCTATCACGATACACTTGCTCATAAGAGCCATGTATCCAGTAAATCGGTCAGGTGACTGTCTCTGTCTGCACTGTGATGTAGGGACTCCTTCATTCTATGCCGCATCAAGCTTCAGTCTCTCAGCTTCTGTGGTACGCTTTCTGCCTTGTCTGATGTTTTGTTTTTCATGAGTGGACTCCTCCACTCCATGAATCTCCTCTTGTGTTTGATCCACATCTAGAGGCTCATCTTTGGGAACAAGAAGTTCCTCCTCTGCATGCAAGCGTAGCTCCCTCTCAAGCGACAACTTCATGGCTTTCACCTCATTGAATTTTATATCCTGTCACACCATAGTCATCCGACTGTCTGGAAAATACACATGATAATTATGGGGTTTTTTTGTGTACCCCACAAATATCCCAACTTTTGCAGTCGGCTCCAGCTTCTTCCTAGCATCTTTTGTCACATGAATGTAAACAGATGAGCCAAAAATATTCAAATGAGAAATATCAGGCTTCTTACCAGTAAAAGCTTCTTTCGGTGTACTCATGCCAAGTACTCTATGAGGACAACAATTTTGCACATAAACTGTAGTGTTGCATGCTTCCACCCACAAGTGCATCGGTAAGCCATGGTCATGCAACATCGCTCGTGCAACACCCACATTTGTTTTTTTCTTTCTCTCCACAACCCCATTCTACTATGGGTTATGAGGTGCTATGAGTTCTCTTCGAATTCCTTCTTTGCTACAGAAGTCTTTGAATTCGCCCGAGATGTATTCACCACCATTATTGCTCCGTAGAGCTTTCACTTGCTTCCCCGACTCCTTCTCCACCAATGCCTTAAACTCACAGAACTTTGAGAACGTTTCACTCTTCTTTTGCATGAAGAAGATCCAACATCTATGAGAATAGTCATCAAAAAATATAACATAATACCTGTGTTTTTCTATTGAAGCAACCGAGAAAGGTCCACACACGTCTATGTGAATTCTCTCCAAGATCACCAAAGCACGGTTCTCCTTCTCATGAAAGGTGGTCTTCACAAACTTACCCATAGTACATCCCTTTCACTGATCTGACTGCACAAGATTACCCTTGGGAATTCCAGTAGAAATCTACTGCAAAATCTTCAAACCGCCATGGTGAAGATGGCCCAATATCCTATGCCATAATTCGCCCTCATCCTGGCTCACCACTTCTTTTGCTTTGCCCACCATTACAGCGTAGCCATCTACCTCCAGCTTGTAGATATTCTTAATTTGAACCCCTATCTTCTTGATTTGAACTATTTTTTTATGTTGAAGGAAGGCTTTTCCCTCACTGAATACAACAACATAACCTTTGTCTTTCAACATTGCGACCGAGACCAAGTTCTTCTTCAGGCCTAGAACATGCATAACATCCTTCAACAAGAATGGATTATCGGACTCCCTCTCAAAGGTAATGGTCCCAATTCCAGTCGCACTATACCAACCATCGTCGCCCATCTCTATATGCATCTTGAGGTCCTTCTCCTCCAAGTCACTAAACAACTCCTTGTCTCCCGTCATATGGAAAGACGCACCACTATCAAGATACCACACCGATCCCATACAGCTTTAAACCAAGAATGCGATCAAAGAGAAATCAAGTTCAAATTGCGAGGCTAAGGCCTCTCCAGTTGAAACTCTAGCAGTGTTCTTGTTCTTCTTCTTCTGTGGACAGTTAGTGGCGAAATGCCCATGTTCGTGACAATGAAAACACTTCACTTTGGACAAATCCTGCTTCTTGCCTTTAGCTTCATATTTTGAAGGAAATTTATTCCCCTTACCTTTCCTTGCTTTGGAAGCCAAAGCGAAATTCTCTTCATCTTCATTCTTCGATGAAGATCCATCCTTGGTACCCCGCCTTATCTCCTCCTGCACAAGATCCAACCAAAGTCGCTCCCATCCCGGCAGTTTCTCCCGTCCATTGACAGAGTCTTCGTAGCTATGCCAACTCTTTGGAAGCCCAAGGAGAGCCAATCTCACCAAGTCTTCATCATCAACAGTAACCCCCACACTTCCCAGTTCATCCTTGCAGTGGAAAAACTTCGTGAGGTATTTTGGAATATTGTAGCCCTTCTCCATTTTTATTTTTCTGAGCTTGTCTTTAAGCACTAACTTCCTCTGGTCACTTATGCTTTGGAAAAAATCTGTCAAAGCCTTCCACATTAAGAATGGATTGGCTTTCCCATGAAGGCTAGACAAAATATGGTCCTTCACACCTTCCAACATAATTCTTCCTGTCTTTGCTATCTTCTTTTTCTATGCGTCAAGTAATGCAACATCACTAGATCCTGGCTTAAGAACATCGCTATCAATGAACTCCTTCAGTCCATTATCCTCTAGCTCTACCTCCATCCTGTCCTTCCAGGCTATGTAATTTGAGCTCCCATTAAGGACATACTCCAATAGCAACCCATTGAAATCCATTTCAATGTATACTCAACTTCTACACCAAGAATCTTCTGTAGAAAATTCAAATTGTCCACCAGCACAAACTCACCAATTATTCACAATTGCAATCTTCAAGAATTAACAATGCTCTGATACCATGTAGAAATTAGTATACATTAAGCATGCATACATCCAGATTCCCCTGATCTCACAATATTTAACTTCTTGCAAAATACAAAATCATTCCATTGTTAATATTTTGCGGAAAATTAATTGCACACACATGTGAAGCATAAATAAAAAAAATCGCACATAACACAGTTGTTTAACGGGAAATCCTGAAGCTGAAAACCCCAAATATCATATATTATGTATCATGGAGATCCTGTAACAATCCTCATACAAAGCTTAGTACATCAAGCTCTCAGTACAATACAATCGTCACACACTAATCAGGAAAAATCCACAAATCCATGCACTGATCTTTGCCCCCTGCTAGCCTGCCTCCACTACGCAATCCCTGCTGAAGAATAGCTCTAAATTAATTTGAATTACCCTTTCCTTGACTGCACAGTCCTCATTAGAAACTCCAATGTGTGTGTGATGCAATCAATGCATCACTATAGTCACAACAGATAGTCCATCTTGCCCTTTCACCTATCTCTCCACTGGGTCTCCACTGGAAATGCCATGCACTGTAGTTAAATATTGTATTATTCAGTTGATTAATGATTTATTATTTGTGAATTAATTAACTAATTAATTCCCTCCACTCTCACTAGTGTATCATTCAGTTAGACTAGATACAACTAGCTCAACTGAGTCTAACTGAGTTAAACTGAATACAACTCCATAAACTACTCTTCTAACTCTGTCATAAATTTACCACTTGAGTTATAACTGAGTCCTCCATGCATGAACTCCAGTAAACCCTTGGGAATTGTGTAATTCCCTCAGTGCACTGATTCGCCACATCTATGCACTGAAATTAAGTGCTCCAAGAGAATAAGTTGTTGTTTATTATCGGATTATTATTAAGAGCTAATAATAATCGACACTTCTATTTTTAGATTGACAATCTATAAATAGAATTTGCCTAATATTCTAAAAATAGAATTTCATCTATTTTTCCAACTTGATCAACCATCCACAAATAGCATCCTGCAACTTTTGAAATATTATCACCATGTCTAAAAATAGAGATAGTCTAAAAATAGACTTGCACCAAAAATAGCCCGCGGGCCCACATAGTGAAGGGGACTCTTTTCACTAAGCTCATCATCTTGTTGAATCTCAACATCTAATTCTACATCAAGGATGCCATGTTATCTTCCCTCTAGATCTACAGTACCCTCTCCAAATGTACCAACATTGACGTATCTTTCCAACTATATGTTGCTTTCTCCATATATGTGTTGTGTAACCAGCTCCAAAAAGAGAAGAAAAGAGATATCAACGCCTTAGAAATGAGCCACTTCGAGGGGGAAACCTCCAATACATTACATAAATGAACAATTCTTGGATGATACAATTTACAAAACCTCCTTTCTATATATAGGAGTCCATGGGGCCATAATGTAATCCTAGTGGGCCTCAATGTAATCCTAGCCGACCTAACAATAATAATTTAAGGGCACAATAATAACAAAATGGGGGTTACAAGGGTACAATAATAACAATAAGGGGGTTACACTAACAATAATAAGGGACTATATTAGTGATATAGGGACCTAACATGCCCCTCTCCTTCAAAAAAGTGTTGTCCTCAACGCTTGAGTAGCTCCGGGTGCTTCTGTATAAAATTCTCATCCTCCCATGTAGAATCTTCGGTGGGTAAGTTCTTCCACTTGATGAGATACTCTGAAATTGATCAATTCCGTAGCTGTCGAGTTCTTGTTTCCATGACCGCTTCAGGTTCCAATATGATTTTCCTTCCTCATCAAGTTCTGGCAATATTGTTTGAACTGGAAGATTTTCACCTATAACATTTTTTAAGCATGAAACATGGAAAACTGGATGTACTCGCGAAGAAGCAGGAAGCTCCAATTTGTATGCCATAGAACCAATCTTTTGCAACACCTTGTAAGGACCATAGTACTTTGGTGATAATTTATTATCCTTCTTAGCTTGCTTGAGGAACATTTGTTTGTATGGTTGTAGCCGTAAAAATACCCAATCTCCTACATCAAAACTTCTCTCGCTGCGATGTTGGTCTGCCTGTTGTTTCATTCGATTTTGTGCTAAATTCGGGTTATCCTTTAAGAGTTGGAGAACTTCTTGCTGATGCTCGATGTGATCTTCCACTGCTTGAACCTTCGAATTTTCCCTTAAAGATGATGTGATGGATGGTGGATGATATCCATAAAGTGCCATAAATGGAGTCATTTTTGTTGCAGTATGGAAGGAAGTGTTATACCACCATTCAGCAAGAGGTAACCACTTGACCCATTGTGTTTGTTTATCAGATACAAAACAACGAAGATATCCTTCCAAAGATTTATTTATGATCTCAGTTTGACCATCATATTGAGGATGATAAGATGAGATATGAGCTAATTGAGTACCCAAACAAGAAAATAACTCCGTCCAAAAATTTCCAGTAAAAATGGGATCTCTGTCGCTCACAATAACCCTTGGGCTTCCATGTAGCTTTTGAATTGTGTCCATAAATGTAGTGGCAACTGTACTTGCTTTAAATGGATGAGATAATGCACAAAAATGTGCATACTTAGTAAGTCTATCAACTACCACCATGATGACACTCTTTCCTTCGGACTTAGGTAAACCTGTGATAAAATCCATTGAAATATCCTCCCAACGTTGACTTGGAATGGATAAAGGTTGTAGAAGTCCTAGGGTCTTAATTGTTTCCACTTTATTCTGCTGGCAAACCAAACATTCCGCCACAAATTTTTGAATATCAGATTTAAGGCCATCCCAAAAAAATTCTTTCTTCACCCTGTGGTAAGTTTTTAAAAATCCTGAGTGTCCTCCTAAAGGAGAAGTGTGCAATTCTAGAAGAATCTTTTGTTTTAGTTGGGAATTATTACAAAGATATAAGCGATCTTTGTACCATAAGGAATCATTTTTCCAACTAAATGTATCAGATGTACTAGGATCTTGCTGCAACTTTTGAATGAGTATCCATACATCTTTGTCCTTCTTCCATTCATCTCTAGCTTCAGTTATCCAATCTGGTTGGATAATAGAAATGGCACAAAGCAATGCTTCCACCTCTTCATTCTTTCTTGAGAGTGCATCTGCAACAACATTCAACTTTCCTTTTTTGTAGATTATTTCAAAGTCATAACCCAACATCTTTGTGACCCATTTTTGTTGTTCTTCCGACGATAGTCTTTGTTCCAAAAAGTGTTTAAGACTATCATGATCAGTTTTTACCTTGAAGTGTCTTCCCATTAGGTAAGTTCACCATTTCTTTAGTGCATGCGGTATTGCTAACATTTCCTTCTCATAAATAGGTTTCTGTAAATACTTTCCTTTGATTGGACGACTTTCAAAAGCAATGGGTCTTCCTTCCTGCATTAAAACTGCACCAATTCCATTTCTCGAGGCATCACATTCCACAATAAAGGTTTTTGTGAAGTCTGGCGTAGCTAAGACCGGTGCTAGGCACATTGCCTCTTTAAGATGTTCAAAGGCCTTAGTTGCTTCGGGAGTCCATGAAAATGCATCTTTCTTCAATAATGTTGTTAGAGGTGCTGCTATTCTCCCATAATTCTTAACAAACTTGCGATAATACCCTGTTAACCCGAGAAATCCTCACAACTTCTTTATGGTTGTGGGACTTTCCATTCCTTAATGGCTTTAATTTTGTTAGGGTCTACTTTAACACCCTCGTGAGATACAATATGACCCAGATATTCCACCTCTTGTACTCCAAAGAAACATTTGGATGTTTTTGCATATAATTGTTTCTCCTGCAATAGTTTGAGCACCCTGTCAACATGTTCAACATGATCCTTCCAAGACCTGTTGTAGCTTAGTATATCATCAAAAAATACTAGCACAAATTTTCTAAGGAAGGGTTTGAAAATGGAATTCATCAACCCTTGAAATGTAGAAGGTGCATTGGTAAGGCCAAAAGGCATGACCAAAAATTCATAATGACCCTCATGAGTTCGAAATGATGTTTTTGGAATATCTTGAGTCTTCATTCTAATTTGATGATATCCTGAACGAAGATCCAACTTGGTAAAATAAATTGCTCCATGTAATTCATCCAATAATTCATCAATCACAGGAATGGGAAATTTGTCTTTAATGGTGAGCTTATTGAGCTCCCTATAATCCGGACACATTAGCCATGATCCATCCTTCTTGTGTACCAATACTACAGGAGCAGAGAAAGAACTTTGACTAGGTTGAATTATACCCGCCTCTAACATTTCTGCAATCATGCGTTCAATTTCGCTCTTTTGGAAGTAAGGATATCTATAAGGTCGGATGTTTGGAGGAACACTTCCTGGAATCAAATGAATAGCATGATCATGACCACGAATAGGTGGGAGTCCTTTGGGAGTTTCAAACACCTTGGAATGATTG
Source organism: Pinus albicaulis (assembly GCA_034641835.2). Classification (NCBI taxonomy): domain Eukaryota; kingdom Viridiplantae; phylum Streptophyta; class Pinopsida; order Pinales; family Pinaceae; genus Pinus; species Pinus albicaulis. The sequence continues at coordinate 79,381 of JAXQQM020079258.1, read as the reverse complement.
TCCAAGACTTGTTGGAGATCTGCAGAAATAGATGATTTTGATGTCGGAACTTCTAGTGAGCATAATTGTGCAATTACGCCTCGTTGTTCTTTCTTTATAAGTTTTTTCATGACATTATAGCTTATTATTCTTCCTGGCTTCCCTTCAATACCCCGTAATTCAACTTCCTTTCCTTCTGAAAAAAAAATTCAAGAAAATTTCTTGAAAATTAAAAGCTACCGTCCCCAAAGATTGTAACCATTGTACTCCTAGTACAACATCAGCACCTCCCATAGGAATGGAAAGCATTGGGCTAGTCAATACATATTCCCCAATGGTTAGTTTAATATTATGGCATTTTCCAGAGAAATTTATAGTTCCTCCATTTGCAACCATCACTTGACATTCTGGTGCTGGGTATAGGAAACAATTTAATTCCTTGGCTACCTTACAATGAATAAAATTATGGGTGCTACCTGAATCAATCAACACTATTACCTTTTCTTCTTGATTTGTCCTGCTATCTTGAGAGTTTGAGGAGTGGTAATTCCTGCCAGTGCATTACACGATATGGTCGGATTCATTTCTTCCTCTTCTAGGGCTGGTTCCTGGTGTATATCCTCTTATTGTTCATTTTCTTCTTCCTCTTCACAATCTATGTAAAATAATTTCTTCTCAGCACACTTATGACCTTTAGTGTATTTTCTATCACAACTGTAGCAAAGCCCTTTGCTCTTTTTTCTTCCAACTGTTTTGGTGTCAACCTTGTAGGTTGTGGAAATCTAGGAGTAGCAACACTTCCCTCTTTATAGAAGTGAGTGGTAGGCTTCCTTGTCGCCATAATTTTACATTCAATTTTTCTTGCCAACCTGAATGCCTTCTCCAATGAATCGGGTTCCAAAACGCGAACTTCATGTTGGATGTTATCCTTTAAAGTGCCTATGAAGAGATCAATCCTGTGTTCCTCTGGAATATCAGTTACCCTTATATTCAATTTTTGGAAGTCCTCAATGTGCTACCCCACTAAACCCTTTTGTTTGAGATTTATCAATTGGCTAAAGGTGTTGCTCTTTGTATCCTCATAATGTGCTATCATTTCCTCCGTAAAAATTGACCAAGTGACAATTTTTTTACGGGAGCAAAGCCATCGATACCATACAAATGTTTTTTGTTCTAAATGTAAAGTTGCAATGCGTACCTTTTGTGTGTTTTGCACGTTATGGAGATCAAAATATTGCTCCATCTGTAGTATCCATGTTACAGGATCCTTTCCATCAAACTTCCTCATATCCATTTTTGGAATATGGTGGTTCTTCTCGCCAACATTAGAGTTTATTAAAATCACGATTAACATTTATTTTGTTCTCATCATGAGGTTTTTCTACTATCTTTTCACCATTAGGAAACCTTTCTTGTATCAACTTTGTCAAACCTTCGATATCTGCTTTGAGATCATTCTTCATGCTTTCCATGTTGTCTTTCATGTCATCCATATTAGCTTCCATGCCCACTTCCATGCCATCCATCTTAGATTCCAAACCATTCATCTTAGCTTCCATGCCTTTCTTCAAAACTTCCATTTCATTTTTTGTTGTTCCTTGCGAGAGCGAAATTTGTTGCACTTGCTCTTGTAATTTTGATATGTCATGTCGCCATTCTTCGTCTTCATGAGTCATAGTAGAACCTTATAAAGGCTTAATGGGTGTTGAATTCTTTCTTGGGGCCATTATTTAGAACCCAATACTGATATATATTCTACAATATGCCCTTGGAATCAATTCAAATTGATTCTTCAAACAAGAATTATGAAATTTGGAAAAAAATACACACCTTTTTCTTTCTTTTGAGGAGCTCGATATTGAAATTGGATTATCTCTATGATTTCGGATCTTCAATATCTAAATTTTGGTACCAACGTAGCCCTCTGAATTATCTTACGAATGCCACAGGTCTGACCTGATTTGGATTCTCCAAGACAAAGTTGTGTCCAATCTCCCACAATGACCTAATTATGGACTGGTTCAGTAGAGCGAAGTTGTACGACTTGCCACGTGCCACTGTTTTGTCCTTTGTCTCTAAAATTGATAGCCAAGAAACTACAGTCTGTGTACTTGTGACCACTTTTTACGGCACTCCAATCCAATGCCCAGAGAGAGAGTTATTGAACTTTTCCCACGATCACCTCTTTGAGATGCAATTCAGGAGCCTGAAAAAGCACTACCTTCCACAGATCATATCTCCAAAAATATTGCGAACCAAGCTCTGAAATTTTTTGACGAATTTCCTCAGAATTTCAGCTTCGCACCATACGAATTTTAGATTCTTAACCTTCGAAGAAACAAAGTTATAGTGAAAATTCCACAATGACCTGTTTAAGAGCCTGAAAAAATACCTAACTTCCACAGATCATATCTCTGAAAATATTACGAACCAGGCTCTGAAATTTTTAGACAATATTCCTCAGGATTTCTGCTTCGCACCCTAAAAATTTCAGCTTCTAAAACGTCCTAGAAAAAAATTTATAGTGCAAATTCCACGATGACCTGTTTGGAGCAGCGAAACCCTAGAATCCAAAGCTCTGATACCAAATGTTGTGTAACCAGCTCCAAAAAGAGAAGAAAAGAGATATCAACGCCTTAGAAATGAGCCACTTCGAGGGGGCAACCTCCAATACATTACATAAATGAAAAATTCTTGGATGATACAATTTACAGAACCTCCTTTCTATATATAGGAGTCCATGGGGCCATAATGTAATCCTAGTGGGGCCACAATGTAATCCTAGCCGACCTAACAATAATAATTTAAGGGCACAATAATAACAATATGGGGGTTACAAGGGTACAATAATAACAATAAGGGGGTTACACTAACAATAATAAGGGACTATACTAGTGATATAGGGACCTAACAATATGATAGCAACATTTTCTTCAAATTATGGCCTCAAAGCTTCCTTTGTGATCTTGTAAAAAATATTGATTTTTTTTTTCATCAAATGTACCTTGCAATGTTGACTCCTCTGTCCACTTACCCTTTACCAGCCCTTTCAACGACCATGCTATAAGAAATATACTAAACCATGAAGTAAAATTTAAAGCTACACCTAAAGCATTGCCACAATGTTCTCTCTTCTTATGTCATTGTATTCGACTGCTTTATATTTTGGGTGCAATTTTCATATTATTTTTTTATTTTGACCTTGTGACATCTTACATAATTTATGTAACTCATGATTTTTTTGGAGTACCCATAATTGTGTATGAAAACTAATTATGGGTAATCCAGAAAAATCATGAGTGACAAAAATTATTGAAATTATTGAGTGTCATTTTTAGCTCCCCACTCTTATTGAAATTCGAAATGGATTTCTTGTCTACTTCTCCCTCAAAGATGTTGATATGATTTAACCACAAGAGTTTGCTTCAGTCCAGCCAAAATATTCAACTATATTGTTTCTATCTCACCATTCTCCCTTTTTTCTAACATTCACTTGTTCACTGTTGAGTTCATTATTTAACTTTACAAGAGTAACCTCAAACTGGAGTGGTGTCTGGATGTGGACTTGTACACAAGGCAGTGACTCATTTTTCAATAATCAAATTGAATTTCTACCAAAAGATGTCTAGGATAGGGCATTCACCATAATTCTCGACCCTAATTTTTAGCCTGCTCTATTTTTCCATCAAATTATTTATCATAATAGTTATAGCTGTTATAAATGGGAGAACCACTGGAACACACCACATATGATTTGAAACAATTTTTCTTGAGAAAAGCGTCTAGATCTCATTCTACATCAGGGTTGCCTTGGTATCTTCCCTCTGGATATGCATTACCTCTCCAAATGTACCAACAATGCTATCTCTTTCCAATTATATGTTGCCTTCTCCATCTAATATAGCAACAACTTCTTCAAATTATGGCCTTAAAGCTTCCTCTATGAGCTTGTAAAAAAATGAATTTTTTTTCATCCAATGTGCCATGCAGTGTTGACTCCTCTCTCCACTTACCCTTTTCCAACCCTTTCAACCACTATGCTTTAAGAAATATGCTAAACCATGAAGTAAACTTTAAAGCTACACCTAAAGCATTGTCACAATTTTCTCTCTTCTTATGTCACTGAATTCAGCTGCTTTATGTTTTGGAAGCAATTTTCATATAATTTTTTTATTTTGACCTTGTGATATCTTACATATTTTATGTAACTCGTGGTTTTTTTGGAGTACCCTTAATTTTCTATGATAGTTAATGGATATTCTATACTAATATATTTGACTTATGTTATTCCCAAATTTAATGTGAGAGGTTTGGCAGTATGATTGCATGTTTCTGATATTCCTCTATTAATGTTTTGTCTCTGCATTTGCCACCTTCAAAATTAGAGTTCATGATCCACATCAACAAGATTAGTTCATAAAGGAAGTTGGAGAGGTCATTTATGATATATATTATACATATGGGTAAATTTTTGCTAATTAATTTATATTCCTATCATACCTATGTCATAGGACCCGCCAGATCCAAAGTAATGTTGTTTAGAGAGGTTTTTAATTTTCTTTATCAGATAGGACATAAAATCATCACATCTGGATCCTTTTATTCTGGTATTAAGGTTACTGAATCAAGGAGGAAAATTGCAGAGCTTGAAGGAATGTTGCATAAAGAGATAGTTTAATTTGAGGTGATATTATAGATGTATATAAAGGATGTTTAGTAGACTTTAGGTTGTCCAACATGATATTATGATAGAATAATATTTCTACTTAATGAGTATTTCCATATTTTTTTTATAGAAATTGCCTAGTTGGAAATAATTTCTTCATAGAGTAATTCATTCTTTTAATGCAAATTTTCAAATTCAAACAAATTTTGTTGCAAGAGGCCATCATTAGTGACGAGCAAGTTGGAAGACCTGTTGCTGATATTTAAAAGCTAAACTGTATAAGGCGTCTTCTTCTTTATGATTCCTATGAATGAGATCCTCATCTTTGCCATTATTCATAACTGTGTCATATTTACCGACGACAAAAAAAATGAAAGTCACCCCTGAGGAGAGGTTGATTACTGTAGTCGTGGCTCTGTTAGCAACCTCTTGCAAATAACTTGGTTCACCTCCACGTGGTCTTCTTACTTTTCTTGGGATTTTTAGTTATCAATTTCAGAGAAAATTGATAAATAAATACATTTAGAAACTTTAGAAAATCCAACTATATCAGCCCTTATAACTCTGCGATAATTCCAATATAAAGGAGGCGCCAACTCGGATTTAACTATATGGTAAAGTTAAATATATTCTGAAATTTTAGTTTACCACTGAACCTTAGAACTAAGGTTACAACCCTTCGCACTTAATATGTTCTGGGCCCCACCTCCATGACCAATAGCCCAATCGAATGAATGCCCATACCTTAGATTATCGTTTGATCATCTCCCGACCATAGCCACCATCCGATGGCATCCCTCCAGATCGATGGTGTCTGGCGATATCGCTCGGCTTCCTTATACGAACTTTAACGTGCGATGGCATGAGGGAAAAGCAGTTTTGGTCTTCCGTCCTGGGCCACGTGTCGAAGGCTCTATGGAATCGCTCACGATTGGAGAAAAATGCTTGCTCTAGAAAAGCGATGCGATATGGGCAACCCGGGTTTGCTAATCCACTCGTGGTTTTGGGTATAGTGATTAACCAAGGTTTACGTCAGGGTTTGTGTTATCCTTAGTATGTCTTAACTCAGGTTCACAACTTGGGTTTATTTCAATAGAGTTCGTCTGATCATTCAGTGGGGAGTTTCATAGTAATACAGATAGAGGACTGCGTTGGAATTTAATTCGCAGAGTTTATCCAAACCATTCATGGGAAAAATAGACAGAGAAAATTGGAATTATACAACCACCACATTCAACGATTCCACACAGAACCAGTGTACAATCGCCTCACAATTAAAAAATTTCTTCAAGGTTAAGGGGTTCGAGAGAATTCGATGGCCAATAAGCATTGAAATAATTTAACTGGAAACAATTGTTAAAACACAACGTTTCGATTGCAGAAATCTCTCTTTTTTCCTCCTCTCTTCCTCTCTCTATACATCCGAGGAATAGAAATTATATACATTACAATTCTTCCCTTCGGTTCCTCTGTGAGGACCGTTTTAGAAAATAAAAAGCCTAATTACAATAATTCAATTAACTGAAACATGACAGATGGACTAACTGAACTATTCAACTTCTACCACTCTGACTAATCTAAATGATACAATTAGCTAAGGTATTGACACCTAGCTGTTATAACTTAGATGATTTCGAACCCCCCTAGCCACAACATGTGGACAAAACCTCCCACATTGCTGGATAGTGTCAAATGCCCCTGCATCAGACTCCTGATGGAAATTTTCTTCATGGGCTCCTAACCATGAGCTCTTCCACTGATTTTCCTATCTTCTACAACCTTCCTTCAATCATCCAAGTGGCATCTTCTTCTGGCTTGTCCTTCCGTTCGGTTAAGTACTGAAAGTACTCTTATCCTCTGGTCTTCCTGAACACTCTTTTTTCCAATATCTTCTCTGGTTGCAATGGTTGCGTTGGAGGTAGCTGCTCTTTCCACTCAATCTGTCCCTCAGTTAGTCTTTCTGCACTTATCATCTTCATACTTGTACAAATACGCAACATTAAAAATGGGAGATATTCCAACATCGGGAGGTAATTCAATCTCATAAGCATTTGCAGAAAACTTCCTAAGTATCTTGCATGGCCCAATCTTTTTGAACTTCAATTTATTGTACTGCTTCTTTGGGAATCTCTCCTTTCTCAAGTGTGCCAGAACTGGATCTCCTACTTCAAAATGAACTTCTTTTCTGCTCAAGTCTGCTCTGCTCTTGTATCTTATGCTGCTGCCTTGTAGTTGTTGTTTCACTTGTTCATGTATGGCCTGGATCTCAGAAGAAAATTCCTCACCATCAACGCTTCTCAGTTCTACCTTTCCCAGGTTTCTTAACTCTGATATTCCTCTGGGGTGCATTCCATAAACAATATGGAATGGGCTCTGCCCTGTGCTTCTATTGGGTGAGTCATTATATGCATATCCTGCCTGGGGCAAGATATGGTCCCACTGCTTGGGATGCTCTCCCGCAAGACTTCTCAACAAATTTCCCAGACTCCTATTCACTACCTCAGTTTTTCCATCAGTCTGGGGATGATAAGCTGAACTGAAACTCAGTTTTTCACCAAGTTTCTTCCACAGTGTCCTCCAAAATTGACCCACAAATCTGGTATCTCTATCTAAAACAATGCCCTTGGGAAACCCATGCAATCTAACAACTTCTTTGAAAAACAAGTTGGCAACATGGGTTGCATCACTAGTTTTATAACATGGAATAAAATGTGCCATTTTGGAGAATTTTTCCACTACAACAAAGACTGCATCATTCCCTCTCTGAGTCTTGGGAAATCCTAGAACAAAATCCATACTCACCATGTCCCAAGGTCTGTCTGGAATAGGCAAGGGAGTGTACAATCATGCGTTCTGGCTCCTTCCTTTAGCATATTGACAGATCTTGCAATTTTTCACAAACTTATCCACTTCTGTTCTCATCCTGGGCCAGTAATAGAAGTGACTCAGCTACTCATAGGTTTTATCAGTACCAAAGTGTCCAGCAAGTCCACCACTATGCTTCTCCTTAATCAAGTTTTCTCTCATAGAACACTTTGGTACACACAGTTGGTTTCTTCTGAATAGTAAGTCTTCCTGCAAGAAATAATATAGCCACTGGCTTCTATCTGTTAAAACAGGGTTACAACATGCCTCAAATGCTTCCTTAAAATCTGAATCTATTTTGTACAATTCTTTGAGAAAATCAAACCCTACAACTTCAAATTTAGTTTCTTAAACAGGCATGTGCCTCCTACTCAAAGCATCAGCTACTTTATTTGCTTGGCCGCTTATATGTTTCAAAACAAAATTAAACCCTTGGAGATACTCAACCCATTTGGCATGCTTATGATTCAACTTGGGCTGCTGTACAATATACTACAAAGCATGGTTGTCAGAATACAATACAAATTCCCTGGACATTAAATAATGTCTCCACTTTTTCAGTGCCTGAACAATTACATGGAATTCCTTCTCATAAGAGGAATACTTTCTCCTGGTGTCATTCAGATTTTCACTGAAATAGGCTACAGGTCTATCATCCTAACTCAACACAGCTCCAATGGCTTCCCCACTGGCATCACACTTTACTTGAAACGGTTTAGTAAAATCAGGCAGAATCAAAACAGCCTTCTCAGTTATCCTTTGCTTCAAAAGTTTAAAATTTCTTTCTGCTTCAGCAATCCACTTAAATGGTTGTTTTCTCTTCTTTATTGTCTCGATTATGGGTGCATTGATCTTACTGAAGTTTCTTATAAACTTTCTGTAAAAACTAGCAAGTCCATGGAAACTTCTTACCTCAAAAACATTCTTGGGTGAAGGCCACTCCACAATTTCCTTAACCTTTTCTAGGTCCATCTTCAATCCTTATGCAGAAAAAAAAAACCCCAAATACACCAACTCTTCCTTCATGAATGAGAATTTCTTCAAATTTATCAGCAGTTTCTCTCGGTGCAGCTTCTTCAAGACATGATTAAGATGCCTTAAATGTTCTTCTTTAGTCCTGCTGAAAACTAATATATCCTCCAGATACACTATCAAAAATTTACCAATGAAATCTTTCAATACTTCATTCATAATTCTCATAAAAGTGTTAGGTGCATTTGACAACCCAAAAGGCATTACCATCCATTCATACGTCCTTCATTTGTTTTGAAGGTAGTTTTCCACTCATCACCCTCTCTTATTCTAATATGATGGTATCCACTTTTCAAATCTATCTTTGAGAAATACTTAGCACCACTCAAACAGTCCATTAAGTCCTCAACTCTGGGCAAAGGGAATCTGTACCTGATTTTGATCTTATTAATTGCTCTGGAATCAGTACACATCCTCCAGCCTCCATCTTTCTTTGGAACAGCTCTTCTTCAGTGCGCACATGGACTCAAAAATTTCTCGATGGTCGGCCTCTTGTCCACCAATTCATATACTTGTCTCCTGATTTCCTCATTTTCTGTGGGAGTCATTCTGTAGGCTGCCTTATTTGGTAGATTTGAACCAGGGATAAAATCTATCTAATGGCTGATCTTTCTCACAGGTGGCAGCTCATCAGGTAAATCATCCACAATAATGTTACAATAATTGTCTAACATCTCTTGGATTTCTACTGGAAAATCAGAAATATTTGTAGAAGTAAGAACTACCTTAGGTTTGCAAACTAAAGCAAAGCTTACCTCTTCTTCTTCTATCTACTGCAGATATTCCTTCCCTCTCAGCAACAAGGTCTTTGGCTCAATCACTCTGCTGGATGGCTCTCCTTCTTCCATGGGTATTAATGTATGATGTACCCCATCCTTGAAGAACTTGTAAGTGTTCTTCTTGCCATCATGCACCGCTACTCTATCAAACTGCCAAGGTCTACCCAACAGTATATGACACACATCCATGGGAATTACATCACACAGGACCTTATCTTTGTATTTTCCTATTTGCAGCTCTATCTCACACCGTTATTTTACAACCATATGGTGCCCCTTATGCAACCAGGACACCCTGTAGGGAGTGGGATGCTCCTTGGTCTTCAACTTCAACTACATCACCTCGGTCAGAACAAGATTATCCTCTCTGCCCTGTCGATGATATTACTAGCGACGTACCACTTAGAATTTCATATTCTCCTAAACAAAGTCTTCCTTTGTGCAGGTTCAATGATCTCTTTGGATTGTTTCAACAGGACCTTATTAACCACCAAGGACTCTCCTCTTTCGGGTAGAATTTCTTCTTCAATTTCTGCCTCTTCTCTAGCCTGGGCAACAACAACATTTCTTGGACTAGCACCCACATTCTCTGGACACTCATAGTGCTTATGTCCCACTTGCTGACATCTATAACAACTCAACTCTCTACCTCTGCCTCTGTCTGTGCCTCCTCTTCCTTTTCCTCTGTAAGAACCTATTCTGCCCCTTGCATCATCCTCTATAGATGAATTATGGGGTGAGCTACTGTTAGCTCCATCCCTGGGTGTAGTAGGCTTTCCTCTACCACCCTGACTTCCCTTTCCAGGGAAAGTACCTCTCTTCTTGGCAGACTATTTCCTCAGGAGTTTCTCCTCTACTTTCAAGGCCATCTGATAAGGCTCTTCAACTGTCTTAGGAGACAGGAGACCAATCTCATCTTGGATCTCCAGCTTGAGACCATTCACATATCTGGCAGTCTTCTCTGGTGTGTCCTAGAATTGCCCAACTCTTATGCTTACTCTGTAGAATTCCTCTGTGTATTCTTCTACAGTCAGCAACCTCTGTCTCAGGTTCTGCATTTGACTATACAATGTCAGCTGATAATCACTAGGAAATAATTTACCTTTTAATTTAGCCATCATTTTGGTCCAGCTTTTGATAGGTTGCTTGCCAACTCTCCTTCTTTCTGCCTGCACTCCATCCCACCAAAGTGCAGCATGTCATTTTAGCTTTGTCACTACAAACTTGACCTTTTTATATTCACTTATTTCTTCATAATCGAAGCACTTGTTCATTTCATTTATCCAGTCCACCAGCTCCTCTGGATTCAGTCCCCCTGCATAACTCGACACTTCAATTCTGGGCTTAACTGCAGACCCCAGAACAGTTCTGAGGAGCCTCATGTCAGGAGGAATTTCAACGTTTTCTTCCGCTTCTTCTGTTTCAGGTTCACTGATGTCTTCAGGATCTCCAGACTATCTTCGCTCCATGGCATCCATTCTGGCCTCGACCCTCTGCAACATCCCAACACCTCTGCGTTGGCAATAGGTCTCCTTCTGCCAACACCTCTACCAACTCGGATTGCCATGTCAGCTCCTGCAAAAAAAACTCGGAAACAATAGCTCTGATACCACAAATGATGACAACAAAACTGAAAGTCACCCCTGAGGAGAGGTTGGTTACTGTAGTCGTGGCTCTGTCAACAACCTCTTGCAAATAACTTGGTTCACCTCCATGTGGTCTTCTTACTTTTCTTGGGATTTTTAGTTATCAATTTCAAAGAAATTGATAAATAAATACATTCAGCAACTTTAGAAAATCCAACTATATCAGCCCTTATAACTCTGTGATAATTCCAATATAAAGCAGGCGCCAACTCAGATTTAACTATATGGTAAAGTTAAATATATTCTGAACTTTTATTTTACCACCGAACCTTAGAACTAAGGTTACAACCCTTCGCACTTAATATGTTCGGGCCCCACCTCCATGACCAATAGCCCAATCAAATGAACGCCCGTACCTTAGATTATCGTTTGATCATCTCCCGACCACAGCCACTATCCGATGGCATCCCTCCAGATCGATGATGTCCGACGATATCACTCAGCTTCATTATATGAACTTTAACGTGCGATGGCATGAGGGAAAAGCGGTTTTTGGTCTTCCGTCCTGGGCCACGTGTCGAAGGCTCTATGGAATCGCTCACGATTGGAGAAAACCGCTTGCTCCAGAAAAGCGGTGTGATATGGGCAACTCGGGTTAGCTAATCCACTCGTGGTTTTGCGTATAGTGATTAACCAAGGTTCACGTCGGGGTTTGCGCTATCCTTCGTATGTCTTAACTCAGGTTCAAAATTCGGGTTTATTTCAATAGAGTTTGTCTGATCATTCAGTGGGGAGTTTCATAGTAATACAGACAGAGGACAACGTTGGAATTTAATTCGCAGAGTTTATCCAACCCATTCACGAGAAAAATAGATAGAGAAATGTGGAATTATACAACCACCACCTTCAACAATTCCACACAGAACCAGTGTACAATCGCCTCACAATTAAACAATTTCTTCACAGTTAAGGGTTCGAGACAATTTGATGGCCAATGAGCATTGAAATCATTTAACTGGAAACAATTGTTAACACACAGTGTTTCTATTGCAGAATTCTCTCTTTCTTCCTCCTCTCTTCCTCCTATATACATCCGAGGAATACAAATTATATACATTACAATGCGTCCCTTCAGTTCCTCTGTGAGGACCGTTTTAGAAAATCAAAAGCCTAATTACAATAATTCAACTAATTGAAACATGACAGATGGACTGACTGAAATATTCAACTTCTACCACTCTGACTAATCTAAATGATACAATCAGCTGAGGTATTGACACCTATCTGTTATAACTTAGATGATTTCGAACCCTCCTAGCCACAACATGTGGACAAAACCTCCTACATTGCTGGCTAGTGTCTAATCTTACATCAATTATAAGTTTTTTACTTTTTGGTATGCAAATCAACATTTTAAAGGTAGAATTTTATGTTGTCATAACATATTTACATGATTCACAAGGTGAGAAATAAATCTTTAGTGTAATTTCAGATTTTAGGTTTTATAATTATAGGTTATTTATAGGCTATAATTGTCTACAAAGTTGCACTTTTAATTGAGCATTCAACCGAACATATTGATTATCTTATACATAACTATTTTTGATTTAGTATAAGCTCTTTTGCTTCATTAGAATTAAGTCCATTTTGTATTGGCCGCTAATTGAACACATTGTTTTTCTTCAATGTTTTGCAATATTAAAGTGAACTAATTAATGTGTTATTATTTGGTGTCCATTGTTGAAAATATATACTCTTACTGTGATAAGTTTCAAATTTTTTTATTTGTTGGATGCTATCATGTTTTGAGTGCGGACTTGTGAAATTCCAAATCGCATGTTGCTTTATGTGAAGGGGATATATATATATATATATATATATATATATATATATATATATATATATATATATATATATATAATTTTTATTTTTCCCTGTGGTTTACTGGAGATCAGCGTTGCATTTTCACAGAAGTTTAGATATCATTCAGATATCTAACTTTTCTAATTTTAATTTGAATATTTTCGTGATAAAGGAAAGACAAAGGTCCCAATCATAAAAAATCAGCCAACAACAATAACATTGAAATTTTTCTTTCATTCAATCTATAACATATTGCCTCTTTCTTCGTCATGCTCTTCTTCCATATGATATCCACTTATGACATTTCCTTTGCAATATTTTGTGCATTTGCGAGCTATAGGTCATGTGTAGGTTATAAATGTCTTCAGAGTTTCAATTCTAATTGAGTATTCAACTGAACATATTGAGTCTCTTATAAGTATCTATTTTTCCCTCCACCCACTTTTCAGAACTTCCATAACCATTAGGTAGGGACCTGCAACTCCGATGATGTTTTACTTGTTTAGTAAAATATTGTCCAGACTTTAATTTATTGAAAGTTGTAGAATTTACAATCTATAAAATTTCAAGGTATAATTTTTAAAAGTCTAATTCTTTAAAGGGTTCTAGCTCAATGGAAGAGCACCTGCTTTACAAGAAGGAGGTTGGTGGTTTGATTCCATCGTGCCTTGATATTCATATGGAATGGTGACGATTATTTTTTGTGACAGAGGCTCTTTGACCATCACCAATGAGCTTATAGTGACATTTTTCAACCCTCACCAAAATATGAAATGGCGACGGTAAACGAATGCCACCATATATATGCATCAATAGTGACGACCATGAAATGTATGTCACCATAAATCGTTGTTGTTAATATGAAATGGCGATGGTCACGGTTTGTCATTATAGTCATTATTCGTGATGGACCTTGAAGTTACGAATGAGCTTATCATGACATTTTTTGACCCTCACCAAATTTGAAATGGTGATGGTCAAAGAACGTCGCCATATATATGGACCAATAGTGATGGTTGGGAAAGGTCCATCACAATAAATATTTGTTGTTCAAATGAAATGGTGACGGTCACTATCCGTCATTATAATAAATATTTGTGACAGACCTTTCATGTCACCACAACACATACTTTTGGCGACGCCACCATTGGTGACGTTCAGTTTTTTGGTGTCGAGGCTATTGTCTGTCACCATTGCTCATATGAAATGGTGACGGTCACTGTCCTTCATTATAAATCATTATTGGTGACGAACCTTGAATGTCACCACAACACCTATACTTTCGGTGACACCACATTTGTTGACATTTAGCTTTTGGTGACGAAGGCTCTTTTGACCGTCACCAATGAGCTTATGGTGAAATTTTTCGCCCCTCACTAATGTCCTTTTTTCTTGTAGTGACTACATTTGGCATGTGATGTGAAGTAATGTTGTGTTATCATTTGTTTTTTTTTTTAAACCTAAGTTTTTAATGGTTGAACTACATTTTGCATGTGAAGTAATGTTACTTGATACTTGATACTTGTGATCTATAATGTTTTGTTTGTTAAAACTCAAGTTTTGGATGGTTGAACTACATTTGGCATGTGAAGTAATGTTTTGTTATAATTTGTTTTGTTTTTAAAACTTTAGTTTTGGATGGTTGAACTACATTTAGCATGTGATGTAATGCTGCGATCTATATAATTTTTTGTTTTTAAAACTTAAGTTTTGGATGGTTGAACTACTTTGGCATGTGATATATTGTTTTTTTTTTATTGGATAGTTGAACTACAATTGGCATGTGAAGTAATTTTGTGATATAATGTTTTTGTTTTTAAAACTCAAGTTTTGTATGGTTGAACTACATTTGGCATGTGAAGTAATTTTGTGTTATAATTTGTTTTGTTTTTAAAACTTAAGTTTTGGATGGTTGAACTACATTTGGCATGTGATATAATGTTTTGTTTTTATTGGATAGTTTAACTACAATTGGAATGTGAAGTAATGTTGTGATATAATGATTTTGTTTTTAAAACTCAATTTTTGGATGGTTGAACTACATTTGGCATGTGATTATGATATAATGTTTTGTTTTTAAAATTCAAGTTGTCGTTTTCCAAACAAAAAAAAAATCATATGAATATATGTACATGTAGAAATGATTTAAGTACACATGTTTGAATATATATGTTAAAACTATTGAAGTACAATACACACACACACACACACACATATATAAACAATCATAAGATTCTAGGTCTTGCTAGATGTGTCAAAAAATCATAAAATTTTAAAAATGCATTCTATAATGTATATATATCCAGTATGTGCAACATTTTTCATCAAGGCATGTATAGAAAAGATACTTTCAGTTAATTCCATTCTAGAACATATATATCCAGTATGTGTAACATTTTTCATCAATGCACATAGAAAAGCTACTTTCAGTTAATTGCGTTCTAGAACATATATATTCAATACATGAAACATTTTTCATCAATACACATAGTAAAACTACTTGAACAGTTAATTTCATTCTAGAACATATGTATATCCAATACGTGCAACATTTTTCATCAATGCACATAGAAAATCTACTTTTAGTTAATTGCCTAGAACATGTATATATCCAGTATGTGCAACATTTTTCATCAATGCACATAGAAAAACTACTTTTAGTTAATTGCATTCTAGAACACATATATATCCAATACTTCTAGAACATATATATCCATTACTTGCAACATTTTTCATCAATGCACATAGAAAAACTACTTTCAGTGATTTGCATTCTAGAACATATATATATCCAATACATGCAACATTTTTCATAAATGCTTGTATAGAAAAGCTACTTTTAGTTGATACTAGTGTGCATGTACCAAAACAATTTACATGTGCAAACACTTGCACAGATAACATACCAAGGCAGTTCAATTTTTAATTGAGATCTGGAAGTTCTAAAACATGAATCCAAAGAGGAAATTGTTGGGCAGTTCAATCAAAAAAATTCCAATGGAATGCCATCTTCAATGATCTGTTTATGATCGGATTTTGACATTTTCCATTTCTTAATTTTCATTATTTTCTTTGATTGAACCTCTATTAACTTTATGCGTGCCGCACACACCAAGTGACTTTATTGACAACTTATAACATCAGGTTCATAGTCTTCAAAGTAAACAAAATCCCCACTTTGATTAGTTTGTCTGAAAAAATAACCTTTCAGTATAATAGATCCTCTGTCATATGGAAACTCATGATCATTATAGTTTTCTAATAATTTCATCTTTCATTCAGTGCAACGCATCAAATAATACTTCACATTTTCATCGTTTTCAATAGGTGCAATTACAACAAAAACATCTCCTACACAATAAAACAAACTTATGTATTTAAATTTAGATCATAATTAAAATGAAAATTTAGCTTTAAAATAGTTTTAGTATCTATCTCTAGATCTCTATCATTTGAAAGCAATTCAAATGTTACCTTCTTTAACAAGATCAGAAACTCGATCACCATTAGATGATATTATAGTCTCCTTTGATTGCATTTCTTCAAGCATTGCAATGGACATTTTCTCCTTTTTATTTAGCTCTATATGTTTCCAATCTTTTACATACATTTTTTTTCACAAACATCATTGGATTCTGTGTTGTCTATGAAAACATGACAAAAACAAGAATATTTTCTTTTATCTAATGCAAACACACTTGTGGACAACTTTGTTTTAATTGAATGCAATTTTCGAGTCCCTTTTATTATTTCAACGTCATTTCCAATTGATCTATCTACATCTTCGATCCCAATATGCCAAAAAAACCTATATATGGAAAATTCAAAGAAGAATGTAAATATGATATCAAAATACCATAAAAGATAATCATTGTGATAAATGTACACTGTTTAAAATTGGATATCCAATAAAAATTAAATTGAATGTACCTTCACACTTCCCTTGATCGGTTAGTCTCATGGCTTAGAGTAGTGATGCACCATTGAACAACTTATTTAGTGTCCACAAGTCAGTTTGCAGAGGGGTTCATTTGATATCTTAGAAGTGATCATTTTATGCATGCCCCTGCACTGTCATGTTCTCCTTTTCCATGGCCAGTCTCAAAGAAATTCCAACAATGTTTAATGCAAGTTTTCTTATGAAGACAACACAACCAAAAGAATGATCGTGAATATTTTAATTGACCTATGCATCCATCTGACCATATCTAATGTTCATTGAATTTTATTCCACAGTTTTCAAGGAGCCATAAATCTTTCCAAAACAGCGTTGTACAAAATATGTATCATGTGTACGATCATCACTGATATAAAAGTGATATTCTTTAATAACCTTCTGATTTTCACTAGTGCTTTCTATATGATCGACGTTTTGTTCAGCATGTCTATATAGAATATTGACGAGCATGGATACTTGGTTAGAATGATAGTATTCACTCTAAATTTCTTTTGTGGAACAAATGTGTAGTTTTTTGAAAAATCAATTACTGACAAAATGGTCCCTAGTGGAAAAAATTCACAGGATTTTTTGAATTGCAAGTCTTGCCATCAAACTCTATGGGAATGCTTGGTGTATTTATAAATTTATGCCTCAAACTTTCTCAAAAAATCTATCACAAAAATTTCTTCTTCTTGTAATTCAATTCTTTTAGCATTATTTGAAACTTGAATCGATGTATGGATATATTCATATCTCTTCCATTTCACTTTCATGTTGGACAATGATTGATAATTTATATCAGTATGATATTTGTTTTTAAATTTAGTCAAATTTCCACAATCATTGCATTTTTTTACCACCAACACATTTTTTTTCGTAGAATAATTCATTGCTTTCTCTTCCACATAGAATTTGAGATACGAAATCACGGATAGTGGAAGGAGCTAGTGAATCTTCCCAAAATTTTCTACCAAAATTAAGGAATGTGTCATAATATAACTGAAATTCCACATGATAACGACAACAACAAGTGTCGCATACTGTGATAGGTTTTACATACCATAGTTTTTGTTTAACAAAAGCACTGATTGAGACATGAATTTCATGATTCTCTTCTTTGAACTTGTTGAACAAGGCTATTTGAGTGGTGTCCAAGAAATTTTTTGCATGTTCTTCGTACTAATTTCATGCTATTCTTCTTCGCATCACATCCCTTGCATTTGGAAAAACACGTGATTTTTTCTTCCAATATTCATATATTGTTTTTTTTTTTAAATTTTCTCCGAGTCTATCTTTGTATGGTTGCCTACAAATATCTCTCCAACAAGCGAGTTCATCATTTACATCTATTTGCAACCAAAATTTCTGATGCTTGTGCAAAGTTTTTTGTGACATTACTAATGTTCGTGCCATAGATTTTACCAAGAAATTATCTTTAGTACTTGATGAAACCACTGCCATATGTATTTCTCTACATACATCTAAAACATTTTTATGTCTAGATCTTCTAATTGAATTTATAGCACTATTTATATTTTGTATCACATTTTCCTTCATTTTTTTATTATCTTTTGTTGATTTTCAAATACCCAATAAAGTCATAGCTTCTTTTAATTTCCTTAATGATAGGAGACCTTTCAACATTTAAGTTTTGGGCTTGTCACATTTTTCTTTATGAAGTACGTATCAAAAATACATTTAACACGTGTAAGTATAACATGATCGGCTCCTTTATCTCCATGTGTGAGTGTCGACATTTTCTAACTATCTCATCATTGACATTGTTCATCTGTATATATTTGAATGAATAGGACATAATAAGTTTACATATTCAATAAATAACTAAATTAATAAATATTTATAATTTCAATAATACGTGCATGTGTTCAACATATATATATATATATATATATATATATATATATATATATATATATATATATATATATATATACACACACACACACCTTGTGATTCAATTTCTTCACTTGAATTTCTTTCAACATTTTCACCATCTTCAATCATTGGTTCAATATCTCTTTCACTTTCTCTTTCAAAATTTTGTATCTCATCATTAATGTTTTGAGGAATATCTTTCTCTGTTTACATTGCAAAATATTTTTCAAATTAGTTCATCAATTAAAAATTAAGCTTGAACACATTTTACACTAGGAAAATTTTAGATATCAAATTCATAATATTTACATTTACATACCTACTTCAACTTCTAGTTGAGGTTGATTTTCCCTTTCAATATTTGAGAGTGCTTCTCTCTTTCTTTTGCGAGATGCTCTCCCCTGTTCTCTACATTCCTCGGGGTCTCTTGTTCGATCATATTTTCTAGTGCAATTAATTCGATTTCCCATGACAATAGAGTATGAAGTTCAAAAAATTTCCTTCAAAAATTTAGACAAAAACTCAATTAAAAAAAACATCACAAAAGATTTAATTTAAAAAAAAAAACTCATCTTAAAAATTTTGCAAAAAATACATACTTCAATCCAAAACACTTACTTTAAAAAATTCGAGAAAAAAATGTCTTATAAAAATGAAACGAAGCTCAAAATATTTCCTTCCAAGTCCTGCACAAAAATTTCATTTAAAAAGTTAGACAAAAACTCATTTTAAAAAATCATTATAAAAGATTTAATTCAACTGAAAAGACGTACTCTAAAAAAATGTCACTTCAAAAAATACCTCCAAAAAATGTCCATTGAAAATTAATTCCAACTTCTCAAAAAATGCCACTTTAAAAAATACTTCAAAAAAGCCTCTAAAAAAACATCACTTTAAAAAACACCTCGAAAAAATTTCCTTTGAATATTAAGCCTAAAAAGTGTCCTTTCGAAATTAAGTCCAAAAAATGTGTTTTGGAAATTAAGCCCAAAAACCTCTCAAAACAAAATACATCCAAAAAAGTGTCATTTGATAATTAAGCCCAAAACCTCTAAAAACAATGAAAATTAAGCCCAAAACTTCTAAAAACAAAACACCTTAAAACCAAAAAATGTCTTTTGGAAATTAAAACCAAAAACCTCTAAAAAAAAATACATCCAAAAAAATTTCGTTTTAAAATTAAGCCCAAAACTTCTAAAAACAAAATACTTAAAAAAAAAAAACCAATTAAAATTAAGCTCAAAACTTCTAAAAACAAAATATCTTAAAAAAAATACAATCAAAATTAAGCCCAAAACCTCTAAAAACAAAATACCTTAAAAAAAATGAAGCCCAAAAAACATCCAAAAAATGTATCACATACCTCCAAGAAATGTCCTTTGAATGTACCTCCAAGAAAAGTCCTTAAACCCAAAACAATCCTTTGCAAAATTTCCTTTGAATGTACCTCCAAGAAAATTCCTTAAACCCAAAACAATCCTTCTCAAAAATTTGAATGTACCTACAAGAAAAGTCCTTAAACTCAAAACAATCCTTTGCAAAATCAGACCAAATGAAAAAATGTGTGAAATTATGGGAAAATAATGAATGCTTTTACATCAATTTATATTGCCGCGAAATGGTTTTTTTGGAGGGGCTTCGTTGTATTTTCCGGCCGACGGAAAGTCAAGTAAATGTTCGGTCAAAATTTTATAATAAATTCGACCGGACTTTTGTATCGTTAGACTTGACGGGCCATCAGCGCATAAAACAATTCGGTCGAACTTTTTTAAAAGTTCGGCCGAACTAACATATTTACAATTATGCAAAGCCAAGCTCTGAGTACATATCTTCAACTTTTCACTGATTAAACTCCATCAAACATTCTAAATTAACTGTCGGAACCAAGACGAGCATTTCTCATAATTCAATCTACTTTCAGGAAATATAACTTTTATGGAATTTCATAAATATTTACTAATTTTAATTAATTTTGTAATAAAATGGGTGCAAACAATTTCTGAAGGTCATTATGATTCAGTGAAATAAATATTTTGTATCTTCCAAAATACAATGTAAAAAAATTGAAAAAACTATGGTGCATTACATTGGTCCGTCGTTTGTAATGGGTAGTTTTTAGATTTTTAGTTTATAACTTTTATGTTGAGAAATTTCATGCGTCGTGAAACATATTCAAAATATGCAGTTTTTTCATATTGGATCAGTTCAAAAAATTCTAGTAATTATGATATGCATCATTTGGTTTTGTAAATATAACGAAACCGAAGTAAACTCTGTCTAGATTGTTGTAACACATTTTGTTTCTAAAAAACACAAAGTTTCAAAGAATACACTAGCGTGTATTAGCATGACTTCTTATGAATCCTTTGATTGTTTAAAAACACACACTCAAAGAAACTCTAAGTTGACACATCAAATGTGTAAAAAAAAAATTCCAAAAAATAAGTAATAGAAAGCTAATAAATTTTCTGACAAATTTTATTTTTATCACAAAATGAAATTCTAAACAGAAAATTATTTTGGCTTGGAGATAGTTGAAGAACAGAAAAAATGATTTTTTTTCTCAAAAAAGGGCAAAAAGTGTAACCCAACTTCAAAAAGTAGAGACTGGTCATGGAAAACGGGAGCATGATGGTGCAAGGGCCTGTTTAAAATGACCACTTTGAAGATATCAAATTAACCACTCTATTGCAAAAATTGGATCAACTGAACACATTTTTCAATGGTTCCAAGCAACTCTAAGCCATGGAAGTAATCCATCAAAATATGTGTGCAAGTATGTACTTATAGTGCACATGATTTTTATTAATTTTAATTTTTTAAATAAAATTATTCTTTGAATATAGCTATAATTACTCTTGAAAAAAATTGTTAACACACACACACACACACAAACATATATATATATATATATATATATATATATATGAAATTCCAACAATGTTTAATGTTTTTTTTTCTATGAAGGTGACACTATGACATCCCCTACGGGTAGATTACCCTTGTAAAGAGTAAACATAATTCCTTGTAATTATATAACCATAAATTAAAATGGTTGATAAGGGACACAAATTCAAGTGCTTGAGGAGGGAGATTGCTTGAGGAAGTTGGTTATTTTAAATATAAGTAATGTTTTGACTGTCAGCTATAAATGAAGGATATTCCCACATTCCCTTTGGGAAACAACAACAAGAAATAAATGAAAATTTTTAATGAGAGTATGGGTTGCGCTGTCAAGGTGGTTGGTTTGCGCAAAACTATTAAAATACAAGGGAAGTTGGTTAGTTACAAGATGAAGGCGGAGGAGATAGAGAGGGGGTTATTTCCTTTGGGAGGAAATATAGATGATTGACATGGGAATGAGAGGCTCCTGGGGTAGATAACTCATTTTCTACTTATTTTTCAATCGTTAAACGACTGGTGGGTGAAGGTGATGTGGCCTTGAGACACTAGTTGATGATGTTGGCCTAATTTCTTGAGTAGAATATGGCCACTTGAAGTGAGGTGGTTCATTTCTTTTACTTTATTAATTTGGTAGTTGGTGGGTGGAGGTGAGACAACCTCATGACACCTTGTTTTAGCTGATAATATCAGTTTAAAATTCCTCTTAAAGCACTCTACCTCAAGCTTTGGAATTTGGCTGGGGGGTGACCACTGTAAGAAATATTTGGTTGCAGCTTGTCTAAGGTTGGGTGGAGATTTGAAGCCCCAATCTCAGTTTCTTGGTTCAATCTATCAAAGGTAAGTGTCTTCTTATGAATCTTGTGTTTTGAACACTACATGTTTTCTTAATGTATTTATTTATTATGGCTTGTAATGTTGAGGAATGAGGAATTCCTGTTTAGATGAACATGATTGTTTTAAAGGTATGGGTAGGGAATGATTTAGATCCATGTGTTTAAATTGAGCATAATCCTAGTCTAGATATCTTGTCTTCCAAGAATTTTTTTGTGTCATGAGTCATTGATTTATAACTATGGTTTGTGAAATTGAATATTGAAGAGATGGGTGAATCTATGCAATGCTTATACTATGTTAATAGAATGGCTAATAATGAGGGATGGTTGATCCCTAGAGACTGATAATGATTCATGTGCACGTATCTTGTATTATAAATATCAGCTGATAATAGAGTTGATGATTGTTAAGTTTATATTTAGGTGTGGGTTACCCCTATACTCATCCTAGATTATTAAATTGATCTACATTAATGTCAGTAGTAGAGATAGACAAATATATGTTTATTGAATGAATGCCTGCATGAAAAAAACTTAGATATCATGTTGGTGATTATCCATAAATATCGTGATAAATATATGCAACTTACTTCTTAGTAAGGATAATGCTAAGTGTATATAAATATGCACATTTATATTCTTGAATACCTATGTATTTACAGGTGTCGCCAAGGCCTTGGTAAGCTTAGAAGGGATATCCAGGAATCACTTGCATAAACTTTGGATGGTTATTGACTATGCATATGAGGCCTAGGAAAAACCCCTTTACACTTACATTAACCATGACCAAGCACCATAAGGTTGGAAACCCAGGGCCTAGAGGAGTGAAAAGAGACCCAAGCTTAAGTGTCGTGCAACCAAGCCCCATGTCCAAGGGCATAGGAGGGAGAAATCCAAATCATAATATGGCGTAATATTAGAGCCTTCCACATGTCCCAGAGGTTTGGTACTCCGGAGTTTTCAAATGGATTTGGGTGTTGTTATACAAAAAAATCCCTTCTGTGGACATAAGCTCTCCCTAGATTCCTAAAGGAAAACTAGAAACAAATAGACATAATAGTAGCTCTTTCCCTGAGCTAACTTTGTTTAAATCATTAAAATATGAGAATAAGAGTGGTGCTCTTACCTCTTTGTGAAATTATTGATGAAGATCCATGATATGTCCCCTCCTCAATGCTTGATGAGACATGTAAACACAAACATAGAAGGGATAAAAGGAATATGCAATATAATGATCTAAAACAAGCTTAATATAATGATCAAGGAGATTAGTAATTTAAATTACCTTAATGAATACATAAAGAGAATAAACCATTCATTACTTCAATAATATAACACAATGAGAAAAAAGATTCAAATGTATCAAATCATAGATAAAAGAAGATCCTTACAACCATGCCTTGTTGTCATGAGGTTCCTACCAAATGCTTCAAATCCTTCTCCTTGGATGATAAGCTTCCCAATCCAAAATCATGAGCATAAGACTACCTTTTTTGAGCTCTTTTAACCTCTAGCTTCTACTCAATTTATAGGACAAATGGAGGAGGTTTTAGATCCACAAAAGAGGGATGAGATCTATTAATAGTGGGATTAAGGTTCCTTGATCCAAGGTAAATAGCCCCATGTTCAGATGAGTTTGGCTCGAATAGATATAATCTATAAACTTCTAGTTGGGATATATTGGCCCAACAAGGCTTCTAGAACTTACTTTTTAATTTTAATTTTCATTGAGTCATGTGTGTAGTCTGTAATGGAAGACAGAGCATAGTTCTTCATAGGTTTCAATGGACGAAACTGTGCATGCTCAAAAACTAACTAGGAAAATTGCACAAGTCATGCTAAACAGGTCAAAAGGAAATTTTACCAACAATTCATGATTTGTTCAAGGAATATAGATGTTTGAATTGCAAGGGAGTTCATTGAAGCATGTGTATGGATGGCGAGAGATCCATTTTAATTGTAATATGTCATGGTGACAAAATGACGTGTAACAAATTCCCCCCTAAAGTGTGAAGTCTGAAAAGTCATTAAAAGTTTGAAGCACTTTATCATGCCAAAGATAGGATCAGAAAAAATGGTCGAAAACCTGCAACGAACATTCAAGGATTAAAATGCATATATATAATCATTACCGAGGTAAGCATTCCCATTCTTAGAGTAAAGATAACTCAATGAACAAGTACAGAAATAGCCTAGAATCATATCAATAATAGACAGTATGGATGCAACTATCTATTATGAATATGTCTACATAATCATGAATACATAACTCCTCACAGCCTGGATGGATGAAACTAGTTCAAGGGTCTTGATCTCCATCTCTCGATCTGCAATACAAATCTGACCATGTGAACAATTGTGGTGAATTCGAACACAGAAGATACCACTTGAGTACCATTCAATGATGTGAACTGTTAACAAGCACAAGAGAAACCACCAACAATGAAAATGGCTCTGAAGGTACTCTCAGTACAATCTATGAAGTGTGATTAGGTGATTTGTAGTTGAACACTCATAGAATCACTTGATCGGAGGTCAATTGTAAGAACCTATCGTTGAAGGCGAGAAACCTACCATTAAGGCATGCATGCCTCAAGGTACTGAAAAGGGTTTCTAGATTAACTTCCTATTTAGTGAGTTGAAGTCAACAGGAAGTGATTTGTCGTTGGAGGACCTACGAAAAAAAATTCATGTCAAGTTTAAGAACTATTTTGTAAGGACTGACTCATGGATGGCCGACGTGAATGAGGGCTAATATTTGCAAAGGAACATGAACTGAGGTTAAAATTCTCTTGAACACATGGTGACATGAAAATTGACTTCGCAGCATTTGACTCAACGATAATACCTAAAACCAGCTGAAGAATTTCAATGAGGTTTTATTAACTATAAGACAAATAGATTACCCCGACTCTGACACATGCATGACGGAGTGTCGTGTTCAAGAGCGACATAATGCCTTTAAATGAATGCAAAGATGAATACATTTTCCCAATATTTCTCCACCATGACTGGCAAGTACCTCTTTATTTTTTTCAAGCTTGAGGAGGATAACATTTGTTTTTCTTGTAAGCTCATCCTTAGGATGAGTCCTTCGAAGTATTTTTACGAACCCTAAGAAGGAGTGGTTTGATCCTGTCATGGTTGATGAGTCTTGTACTGTTTAGTTTCATCAGTCCAGTGTAGGGTTAACTCGCTGTCGTTTTCATGTTTAAAGAGTTTGAAAAGACACGAAAATAAAACTCATTCAGTTCTTTCAACATAGATTTTTAATGAGCCATGAGAAAGTAAAACTCGGTGCTTTTCATTTTTAGGGAGTCAGAAGAAAAATGTAAGTAAACTCCAAATGTTCCTTTTTGTAAATTTAGTCTCTCAAGCCTGAAAAGGGAAAAAATGATGCAGGAGAGAACTCTATTGACCATGCTTTATCACTGTATACCTTTTTCGTAAATAGTCTAATCTAGTCCGTAAAAGGGGTAAACTTATACTAAATAGACGAAGGTTCATTTATTTTTGCGAGTTTGAATATTCAAGTACTTGAAAATATTTTCATGTTTAGAGAGTATGGAAAGGGCTTAAAAAAGGACTCCAGGGTTTCACTTTTTCATATTTTTCGAGAGCCTGAAAAAGTGATAAAATTTTACTCATAGTCAAAATGATCCATTCTTACATCATAACCTATATTATGCACATAAAACTTGATAAATCATCATAACTACTCAAAATTATGGTCAAAGACATCAAAAATTGACTTTTAAAAGGTTAAAGGCATAAAAATTAATATTTTATTAATCAAAAAACTTATAAACATTGAAAAAGTAATTCATTTTTTACGATTTGAGTTTTAAACCAGTTTGAGAGTAGAAAGAAGGTTTTTACCATGAAACTTCAGAGGTTGATTCCAGGAAAACAAGTGGACCAATTCAGAAACCATTTTCTCTAGGTAAAAAAATCTCTTCCATATCTTGCTTTTCATCCATTTAAAATTTTCTTTTGAGCTTTGATTTGATTTTTTGGGGGTGTTGTAATTTCAAAAATCCACCCACAGATGTGCGTGGTTTTCCTTCATCGGGGCCGCACACATCGGTAATTTTTACATACTTAAACAAGAAATTTATGCAGTTTTTCTACTTAGAAACCGCTCAAATTCACTTTGTTTGTAAATAAAAACCGCCCAAGCACCAAGGGCTTTCAAAAATAAATAATAACACACCCCAAAAGTCATAAATTTCTCTTAATCAACATTCTAACACTCCTAAATTTTCACTTTCATGAATTTTGAGCAACCATGTTTGAGTGGAGAGAGAGAGAACATGAAACTCATGATGCAGAAGCTATTGATGACCTAACAACTCTGCAAGCTCTAAGGAAATGTGGTCTCTACAAACTTTGGGTCATTCCAGGAATGAAAGTTCAGTTAGATCTCATGACATGGTTGGTGAGGTCCTGGGATATCCAGGAACAATGTTTTATCATAGGGGATCAACACCTTACGATTGATGTCGATGACATGTACATTTTGACTAGGATGTCTCATAGAGGACATGACATTTCTCTATTTGGACAGATACCAGGTGGGGAACCTACTGCTCCATACCTAAGGTGATATTGTTTTGGTAATTCAATGCTTAAGGATGGCAGGATAGATATCAAAACCATCCAGCAACTTGATTTTAGGACTATCACTTTCACAGTCACAAAATTGTGTGGAAGTGCAGCACCTCACATGGCCTCAAAGGCTCAAATGAAGATTGCAATGGACTGTTTGGAGTCCATCATTTAAAACAGGTGTGAAGGATTGGTAGTCAATATGAAAGGACAACTTACTAGAGCAAAGACTGGTAAACTGAATAACTTCGGTTATGGTGCCATTCTTCTCTCATTTTCCCTAGAGAGGATTCTAATCCTCATCCCACATCAGATTCTCATTGATGAGATAGGATCCACAGATCCACGTAAGCCACGGTGGGTTTTTTTGATGGCTCGCCATGGTGGTGATGGGGGCCTGATTGTAAGATATACTCCTCATTTTTTTTGTGTGGTTTAGAAGCCATGTTTTCATGATTGAGGACTTCCAATATGCAAATATGGAATACCGGGGTGATCCAGATATACCACTCCCAACTGGAATGCAATGGGGGGATCTAGGTAAGAAATTTCTCATTTTGATGTTTTAATTTTTTCAAATTTTTATTTTGTTTTTACCATCCAAAGCTAATTATCGAAATTCTAATGCAGATGTGGGCCCAACTCGACTAGCAGAGCTACGACGATTTGACAAGCTAGGAGACCAGCTTGTAGCAGTTGTAGTACCACATTCAGATGCAACAAAGGCATTGACCAAGTTGGAGGACAACTTGAATAGGCTTGCTATAGATATCCTAGAGATTGGGACTGATAATTTTCCTCTTCAGTACTAGAGGCACGTGATTGGGGTTCCAAGACTGATCAGGCGACTGCTGCATCGAGTGGCTTGCGCTATAATTTTCTACCATGATCATTATCATGGATATTTGATAGTATTTTAGGGCTAATTTTTTATTTTTGTATCAACATTTTCAGATAATAAAGGCCATGAAGCATTATGCCTTCGGATGACATTTTTGTAACACACTGTCTACATAATTTTTTACCTAACGATAACTACTACTTTTATTTTCAGTGTATCTTGTTCAATATGGATGAATATTTTTTTTATTTATAAATGTTGAAAATTTCTATTTAACATGCGATTGGACAATGCATCAGCTAATGTGTTTAAATTTCTTTAAATGTGTTGATATTCAATATAATCAAATTTCCTTTCCAAGAGATGGACCCGTAAAAAAATTCTTAACATTGATGGACTTCTAACTCTATAGACATCATTCAAATGTAATACAATGAGTTGTGAATCTAACCTAACGATCAAACGTCGAATTCCAAATGTGATGGAATTATATAATAGTTCAATGACTGCACTATATTCTGCTATGTTGTTCATTGTTTGACCGAGTCATATCCCATGAATGGAAACTAACTCATCGATGGGTGAATAGATGACCCAAGCTGCAAATGATAAATTATGAGTACTACGAATAGTGCCATCAGCAAAGCCAATGTAAGTATAATGGAACATCGACATTTGCAAATAAAGAGTAACTCAAGATACGCAAGATAAGTAGTAGGAAATAAATAAAAAAATGCAAATCTACAACACATACTCATAAAACTATAAGTAATTAGAAAAAATATCCACAAGATAAATCACGCATAATATCTCTTCAGGTAGAGACCATTTCTATGCTCTCCTAAAGAGACACCATCATAATCAACTAATTCATAGGCCCCTTTAGCTAGTACACATTTGAAAATTTAACGACCATGAAAGATAGGTTCGAATTTACCATCGCCTAGCTTATCATGTGCTTGATCATAGACAAATACTAGGTCCCCTTCCAAACTAATGTTGAGCCTTAACACATTTCTTATGAGCCTCGCTAGTTATTGAAGTGTTATAGTGAGTTTCATCTAGTTGTGATAAGTAAAAAAAATGTTCTTCCTCTGCAGAGGTAGATGGTAACAACTCAATGGCTAGTTTTAATGATGAAATTTCACACTCAATCAACAAAACTACCTCCAAACCATAAATGAGTTGGAAGCTAGTAAACTATTTGATGTTTTTGCGGAGGTGCGGTATGCCCAGAAGGCTAAAAAACTCATGGTATGGCAGTTATTTTTATGAATTTTTATGATATATTTGATCATATTGGTCAAAACTTTGTTTACAACTTCAACTTTTCCATTCGTTTAGGGTTTGTAAGGAGTAGAGTTATCACTAGCGCAAGCCGAGCTGAGCAGAAAGCTCGGTCATCATAAAATTTGGAAAGTGGCTACCATGGTCAATAACGATGGCTTTTGGCACGTCTAACCTAGCAATTATATGATTGAATATGAAAATAGTTGCGGTTTCGCCGCCATTCTTGAATGTAGGCATCGCCTCGACCCATTTCGTAAAATAATCTACTACGAGAATAATATACCATGCTCCCCAGTTAAGTGAGGGTTACATGTAACAAAATAAATTCCCCATTTAGAAAATGGAACAACAACTATGATTGGGTGAAGAGGAGTTGGAGAGTAGGCATCTTGCGATCGAAAATTTGGCAATTATGGCACTTTCTAAATGCAATTATACAATCTTTAAAGAGTGACGACTAGAAATAGTCAGCTCACAATATATTTTGGGCAGTGGAAAACCCTGACATATGACCACCACACGCTCTATAATGGTAGTCATTTAATGCATTCTCGGCTTCTTCGTGTGTTAAAAAATGTCAAAATATAGAATCAACACCATGACGATAGAGAATATCACCAACAAAAATATATTGTTGGGATTGGTACCAAATTCTACGATGATCATTTCGTGACAACTCGGGCCGAAAAGTTTGAGTTTGAAGATATATAATTATATCTCCATAACAAGGATACAGAGTACTAATTAGAAACATGAATTCATCAGGAATATGATCCTCTACCACGATGTCAGATTCAGTATAGGGAAAGTCACATAATAATTCAGCAAATACCAATGACTTCTTAGATTTAGATCTTTCAAATTCCAAATCAAACTCTTGCAGGATAACAATCCATTTAGAGTGATTCCCCCCTAGAAATTATTTATTCATAATGTACATCATAGGTTTGCAATCAAAGATCACGGTTGTTTTGCATAAAATCATGTAGTGATGAAAAAGTTGGATAGCTTGAACCACTGTCAAGGCCAATTTCTCCACATGTGCATATTTTATTTCGGTTTTCATGAGATTACTACTCAAATAGTGTATCACATGTTCAGTGTCATATTCATCTTCCTAAACTAACACCATTTTTATGATGGCATTAGATGTGGCTAAATAAAAAAAGTAATCCCAATGATAATCAGGTGGATGAAATAACGATCAATGGGTCAGCGTGTTTTTTAGTGCATCAAAAGTTTTTTTAGCAAGCTTGTCCCAAATGAATGGAATTCCCTTTTTCAAAAGTCGAGTAAAACCCTTAGTTAGCTCAACGTAGTTAGGAATAAATTTGTGTAAAAAAATTTCCTTCCATTGCAAACTTTGGAGTTGGCGAAGATTGGAAGGAGGAGGTAGATTGAAAATGGCCTCAACCTTAAGTGGATCGACATGAATGCCTTCCTTTGAAATGAAAAATCCCAATAATCGTCTCAATTGTACACAAAATATGCACTTATGTGGATTCAAATGAATATTTTAATGCCTACATCGAATGAAAATAGCTTTCGAATGTATAGGGTGATATTTTTGGTCTCAATGAATGAGTTGGTAAGTCATCCAGGTAGGGTTTCACAATATGCTTTATATCATGAAATGCGTAAGACATGGCCTTTTGAAAATTTGCGCCGGAATTCTTCATTCCAAACGGTAATTTGTGATAGGAAAAGGTCCCCCATGGATAGATGAATTTAGTTTTGGGCTGATCGGCATGAAGTATGTTTATCTAATTAGATCCGGAAAATCCCGTCCATAAATGAAAAGAATTCGTTTCGGCACAATCGTGGACAATTTGGTTGATGTAAGGGGTAGGGTAATTTCCCTTTGGAAAAGATTTATTGATGTCCCTATAATCGACACATACTTGAATAGTCCCCTATTTTTTTTTAACTGGAAAATTATTGAATACCCAATCAATTAAGGGAATAGGGTGAATGAACCCTACTCTAAGTAATTTTTCAACTTCAGCCTTAATAGCAACAAGTTTCTGCGGATGAACTGGATGTAATATTTTTCTAATGGCTTTAGCATCTGGGTATGTCTTAATTTCATGAATCACAATATTGGGATTGTTTCCTAGCATTTCCTCATAGGACTAGGAAAAAATGTCAAGAAATTCCCGAAATATGGCCTTATACGTGTTGATTTCATCAAGAGAACACGAAGCACATATATGTATGTTTTTAGTAATTCCAGGTTTAACTGAAAGGTCAATTGGTACCGTTGAATATATGTTTCCTAAATTCATTTTTGAATCTGAATGAAGGATTGACATAGGACATTGAGGATTATTGACAATATCAGTCGAAAATATGGATGAAAAGTAATTCTCGATTTTATCAAGTTCAGGTAGAAAGGATGAACAATGATGGTTATCGTTCCATGGAAATTCATCCAAAGTCATGACCTCCATAACACTCTCGTCAATTGGAAACATTTTGTTGAAAGGATTAGGAAATGATATTGGTGTTAAACGTGATAAATGAGAATAGTCACCACTTATAAGTTTCAGTTGATGATGGGTTTGAAAGTGACTGAATTTCCTGGTAATCCGATTCAACAGACTTAAAGTATTCTCATTTCCATACCAAACTGAGGTTGAGATGGTATCTGAAACGTATGACCAGGGTATGTTGACTCTGGAAAGGAAAATTTTGTCCCATCTATCCCGATTGATATTTTCCCTAAAAGGGTTGGCCTTGCAAAGGCTATCCTTGAAAGAAGTGACTCTGATAAGGCTAACCTTGAAAGAATGGGCCCTGAAAAGGTTGGCTTTGAAAATTTGTTTGCAAAGTTCCTATGCCGTGTTGCCCAAAGGCATTTGAGATATAGACTGGATTATAGGTCTAGCTTGATAAATATAAGTCTAATGGATAGCCTGTGTAATAGGCTGGACTGACACTTGAGGGGTAATTGGAGCATAAACGTAAGACACTTCCAAGATGGGTGTTTGAGGTGTACTATGTTGCTGAACACATGCTTGCGCAACAAATTGGATAGGAGAATGTGGAATAATCAAAGTAGGTTTCTGACTTTAATACTGAATAGATGTCTACGAGTTAAATTGAGGATTTCCCTAAACAGGTTGTTAGACTTGAGTAAGAACGAGTTGTCCAATTGGTTGAGCAGGTTGGTAAATGGGCATCTTTGGAGAAGCTTGAAAATATTTTTTGAGCGAACGAAGGATTACAGATATTATTCATCCCTGGATAAGGAGTGCCTATTAAGGGTTGTGACACAAAGAGTTTACCTAAACTAGCTTGAGGCATTGGCCCATAACTTTGATAATTTACGGCTAGAGGTTGTCCTGCAACCATGGGATATGAGCCAACAAAATTTTTCCCTCCAGGTGAAGGTTGTTTCTCCCTAGGTTGATTATAACCACATGTTGGTTTAATTTTAGGATTACCTAAACCTCCGTAAATCATATGAATGTATTGGTCTGAGGTCAAGTCTTGGGCAATAGAAGTTTTTATGCCAGATGATATAGTAGAAGTTTGAGGAGAAGGAGATGCTCCTGAAAAAGTACCAGTAAGTAACTAATATCGAGGAGGAACTAAAGGACCACCATATAAAAATGTTTCTAGAGAAGTCAAAAACATGGATGTATTGGTAGACATACTTCCAAAAGGTGTTTCTGACACATAATTTCTGGTAAAAGAGTAAAAAGGAATGTGGTATTGTGAATGACCATAACTAGATGATATGAAAAATCAAAAGGTGTAAGGTACCAAGCGCCTGGTCGAAAAGGAGAAATAGGAAATTCTATATGAAAGGTTTGTTCACTGGAAAATAATGGACTATTAGGAGTTTCTTCTTCATCATCTTCAGTAATATCTTCGACAATAATGAGACCAGGAGGAAGATTCTCGGTAATAATAAGTTTTATTTTAGGTGAATGTGGAGTAGGAATACGGGCTATAATTTTTGAAGGAGACTCGGGTTTTGAAATCAGACTCAGGTTCAGAAATTTTCAGCTCAATTAACTGTGTATTTGAGGCTTCACTAGTGATAGATTATACTGTAATGGTTTCAGTAATTATTGCTTCAGTTTTTCATAAGTTTGTTTCAAATCCCTAAGTTTGATACACTTCAATTTCATATTGTACCACAATAGATGTTTCAGGTTGATCTAAAGATCCATGTCTTATTTATTTCACCCTTTCAGCCTTAATTTGCTCTAATTGACTTGGTGTATACTCAGAGGGTTTACCCTACATTCTCCGTGAGTGTCTTGGTATTTCAAACACGATTAATTTTGATTAAGAAATCACACTTAAAGCCTCTAAAAAGTAAAACCAAGAAAATGAACACACGCTAGCAAATCTAGGAGTCAAACCACATAAACAATTTTTCCACAGCGAAATCACTAGTTGGTGATGAAATCCAACGTCGCATAAAGAAATGTGAAAATACAGCGGATGGAACTAGTTACCTTGAAAACCTGCTTAATGAAATAGTCTGGTGCAAGTAACTCCACTTATGCCATCTCGAGTGATATTACCCTCCAAAAATTCTAAGTGATTCTAGTCAACGTCCATTCCAAGTACATTAGAGACCTTCCCTCTACCGTCACCTTAGGAAAAAACCCTAATATTATGGTCACTAAGGTTACCAACTATCACAGTTCAACCTAGGGGGATATTCGTAGGTCCAACATACACATAAGGGAAAAGAAACTAAGTTTTGGCTTGAAGGGTGTAATATTCCCAATTAGCAGCAGCTAATTGGAAATATTAATTTTGATCAATTTTGCCTTATATAATTAAATTATAAATAAATGTGAGTAGAGGGGGACATAACTCACTCTAAAAATAAAGTGCACTCCCTAGTAGACACAACGTTGTAACTTAAGTGAACCAAGGGGGGCAAAAAGGACCACGTAGGGAAGGGGCCCACGTGAACACTTGGAGAGACAGCATAGGTTGAGTTGGCAGCATGGGGGCAAAGGAGGCTACGTTGGATGAGAGGCCTAGGGTTTGAGAAAGAGAGGCCAACGTTATATAAGGAGGAGAGCCTCCTCATTTGGGGCATTCAATTATTATGCATTTGAGCTAGTTACTTCGACTTCTTGAGCACGCTGGCTATTTAGCCTGTCTGCAGCACTGTTTAGTGCATCGAGTGTCTCCGTTCGGAGATCTCACCCTCAGCCCCGGGGGACTTTGAGTGCCTGCTCGGGTGAGGCAGTTCCATCATTATTTTTCAGGATATTTGGTGTTTGGGTTTTGTGGCGGAGCAGAGCATTCAGAGACTGCGCAGTCTTGAGAGGGAGGATGCAGTCCATTTCAGAGGAGCTCTAGATTCGGTTCTTTTTTGTGGTTTCGAGCTGTGAGATTGAGCAAGGGGCCATCCCTTGCTAACTGGAGGATTTTGGTAGATTTTGGGGTAGTATTTTGGTGGTTTCTATTCAGCCCTAGCGCAGAGCCTTGAGGGACAGCGTAGATCCTCAAGGGGGTGATTTTCAGGGGTCGGCCATTTCAGAAATGCCTTCTGGGTTTTTCTGGGTTTGGTGAGCAGAGGTTGATTCCAGAGTTTCATCTCATTCTGAGGAGGGGAGCAGCCCCCAAATCATCATCTTTTTTCAGCAATAGCAGCTACACGGCAATTTTCCAGCAGCGGGGACGTAGTTCAGAGAGCAGCCATTTCTTGGTCATTCTGAGAGTATTTCTTCACTTGCCTTGAGCAAGTCTAGGTGCCATCACTCTCATCACCTATTGTACTTCATTATATTTCTCAGAATAATAAAATGGCTTAGCATTCTCTCTATATTTCTGGAGTATCTATTACATGTTTATATATGCTATTGTATGCTTGCACTACTGTTATTTTTCTATCTTTGAGCATTCTAGTTCTATACCACTTGGTGTGTATTCCCCATACTCTTAGACAGTGTCTGGAAAGGCCAGGTAGCCTCCAGATCTCACCCTCTTCTCAGAGGTGAAATATCTGGTAAATTCCCTCCCAGTCCATCTCTGGTTGGAGTTTGCTTGAGTTTTAGAGATATCCATAAAACGGGATATTACAGTGGTATCAGAGCATAGTTTTGGCTCAGCCTGTGGTCTATGACACCGGGGAGGAACCTGGGGTAGACACAGAACATGAGGAGCCTATGATAGACGCAAAGCAGGAGGAGCCGATGGCAGCAGATGATGATGCGAAGAGATTTGGGGAGATGCTCCTCAAATCAATACAGGATCTGTTGAGGCAGATTGAGGTAATGAGGTAGAGATTCATCGTTGTGGAGGCTAGACAGCGTGAAAACCCAAGGGGTTTCTAGATTGGTGAGGGATCAGGCACATCCCACCATTTGTCGAAGCATGATGCCACTCAGCATATGGCATTACATACACCCACACGTTCCACTATGCCCACTTTTCTGGGTGTAGACACAAGGGCAGGAGCATAGCAGGAGCTAGAGCCTGGCCACATGGGTGATTATTTTGCCGAGTATCAGGCATATGGGTAGGAGTTCAAGGATGCCCTTCCATTTAGAGATTTTGTCCAGTTTCAGCGGGATAGCAGACCCCGCAAATTTCACAGAGGGAACAGGCACTCACATGATTGGGGCTTACAACGCACAGTGGGCAGATTCCATTTACCGACATTTGACGGGTCATCCAAGTGTTCGGAAAAAGCTTGGGTGGAGAAGTTGGATACCTCTTTCCAGCTTAACCGAGTATCGGAGGGGGAAACCATCAAAATGGTTACCTCACACTTGGAGGATGAGGGCACATAGGATTGCAGGGAGTTCAAGGATACACCTAGTGTGACACAAGACTCACCCTCATTAGAGACCTCCTTGACCATGTCAGTTGATATTGTAGGAGAGAAGGTAGAGCCTACCCCAGTAGAGCCATCCATTGAGGTGATGACCGGAGTCGTGTTCGAGTCTTCGGGTGGTAGTAGCACTTGACAGATGGGTGAGGTGTCAGGAGATGTATCCACCTTCGATGAGGCACTAGGAGATACAAAGGTATTGGATGATGGTCGCAGATAGTGGTATCATCGGCTTGGGGCAGACCTTCTAGTTTTGAAAGGGGAGGCCACGTCAGTACAGGAGGCCATTTTGTTGCAGGACAAGGAGCTGGAGGGCATGAAAGTGGCTTGTGCCGAGTCGGCGGCCAAGTTGGCCTGCATTGGGGAACAACGGGATTCCATGATTGTACAACCAGAGGGCACGTTGGAGTGTCAGATCATTCCCCTTTAGGCATGCATGGACAGGACTAGCAGCGTTGTTGGGACAACTCTTCCCATTGGAGAGAGAGAGAAGGAGTCACCTAGTCAGATCTCATACGTTGACTTGGTTAGCAGGATGAGACGATTGGGGTTGCACAGGGTGCAACATCCACATGTTGAGGTTGGATGGCGAGAGATTTTGAGTTGATACCCGGTGGAGTGGGTTATGGAGATGGTGGTGGACCCGGGCATAGTTCAGCAGGAGTTCCCAGGTATGGGGAATACAGGAACCCCAGACTGGCATTGGGATCCGGGTGGGACTACCTATCATTTCCCAGGCAGGAGGGTTGACTATGTCTCAGAGGGTACAGTTGGCCTAGAAGTTGAGCGTGCACATTCACCGAGGGAGTCCCAGTCAGCTTCAGTGTCCAACCAGTTTATGGGCAGACTCCTTGGGTTGTCTGGGTATGACACTTATACACGGGATCACAGGGTGGTCAACATACCTTGGCAGGATCTTGTCGGAGGAGGTGGAATTGGCAGGCCACCAAATGGCGCCTTGTATGGGGCCAAGGATTCTTCACCTTTGTGTGGGGCACAGAGGACGCAGCGGAGCTGAGCAGTGGTTGTAACACTACTGACACATAGGGAGATTCACTTCTCGAACCCCTCGAGGAGGGTTTGGAGTGATGATCCATTCATCGGCGGGTATAGTGATGCGATGGTGGAGACGATGATACCGATTGGGGGTAGTCCAACATGTAGAGGCACAGCTCTAGGTCATCACATCTAGGGATGTGTGGGAGCCTCTAGCATTGAGCAGTGGACTACCGGTGGACATGGAGTTGCATGGTGGTGTACCGTAGTGTGTGGGACTGCACTGTGGAGTAGGAGTGTCCTACATCACAT
The DNA here is from genome assembly GCA_034641835.2 of Pinus albicaulis. NCBI lineage: Eukaryota > Viridiplantae > Streptophyta > Pinopsida > Pinales > Pinaceae > Pinus > Pinus albicaulis. The sequence continues at coordinate 42,177 of JAXQQM020079258.1, read as the reverse complement.
TGAGAGCACGCGGGGAGTGATCGATGCTTGGAAATAGTCAGGGCACGATACGGTACAGGGTGGTACAATAGTAGCATGGGGTATCTAGCAGTATACAGGGGTATGCTTCAGTGTGCAGTGGCATGTCGAGGAGTATAGGGATGATCGGTGTTATGCGAGGGCGTATGGTGCTGCACAGCAAGGTCTTAGAGCATTGCCTCCAAGGAGACTCACGGACAGGGACACTAGGCTTACCTTTGGGGGTATTTCACCCAGGATCGATGGGGATACTGATGAGTGATACTTGACGGTAACTGTGGGGACTCATGCACCTGACCTTCTTCTACATCACTCACGGGCACAGTCGATTTTTTCGTTGTCCTTTGGCACCTTGGGCATGAGCAGCGGGGTACGCGAGGCTCACCCGAGATATTTGGATGACACCCAGCACACTAGGGGAGAGACTTCTCAGCAGTGGCACTAGTTCGGTGCGCTAGTTGACAGCCACAGGTTGGGGGATGAGATGATCCTCTGTAGGGGTGGCACATTAGTCATCGTTGAGCCTACGATTTGGGAGCAAGTCATGAGGGAGACATGCATCACTTTCCCCTTAGGGAATGTCAAGATCATGCATGAGCAGAGGATACTGGGTATAGTAGAGGTAGCATCCCAGTATGTGTCTGGGCTCTAGACATTGTATCGACACTTTATCGAGAGGGTGGATGGCATATTCAATGTAGATGAGGTGACGGAGGTAGAACAGGAGAGCATTCCTTCTGTATGCCAGGGTGAGGAATCTTTTTCATATGAGTCCATAGGATCAGTTGAGGACACTTCTGGGGAGCGAGAGCAGTCATGTAGAGATGGTGACAGTAGACTAGAGCTGCATTCCAGTGTCCAGGGTGAGCAGTCACGGGACTCTGCGGGAGATACTCTAGGTGAAGAGTCACTTGCGACGATTTAGCTAGAGCAGTAGGTGATGGAGCCTGAGTCGACAGAGGAGGAAACTATTCACATCAGGCACGATATTCCTTTGGGGGAGAGCCAGATGGGTGCCCACATTGAGCTGATGATGGATATATGGTGAACATTGGGGTCAACCATTGAGGTGGGGCAGTCAGATGCACTGACATCGAGTACGGTGACAGCAGTTGCAGATCCATATCCTCTGGAGGTGTTGGAGGTTGATGGGATTGTTTTGTAGGGGGCCAGTAGACAGTGGGAGCATGACATTCTTGATCAGGAGTGGAAGGAGTTGTTGGATATAGTGGAGCATCCATCTGTGGGTCGACACAGGGATGAGGCGCAGATATATGTACACGCATTCAGTAGAGCTACAGTGTTTTTAGTGGGTAGCACTCTCCAGGAGTACATCAATGAAGCTTGCAATATTTCTTGCCCACTTTGGCCCATTATAGAGAGAGGGGCTTCCTTCTACAAGCAGCTTTCATTGGTAGACAGGGCAGAGTAGTGGGAGTTGATTACGGGCTGGTGGCAACACTCCAGGCATGTTCCATATGCAGTTGTTGTTGCTACATCGGATTCTTCTTCTAGGATGGACTGGTGGGAGATCATGAGTTGGTACCCTCTTGATGGTACGGTATTCTTTAGAGGGAGCACAACGGAGCAGGGGCTCTTGGACATAGCAGATGTTATAGATTCTAGCTGGCAGGGGGGCACAGGTCGTCATTTCTTCAGCACTCCATCCCGATTTTAGCAGAGCAGGATCAGCGTGGGATTGAGTCAAGACTTGGATTGGAGAGAGGTGATGATTTGGTACACAGTTAATGGGATAGCTTACACAGTCACAGATATAGCGCAGCAGGGGCCATGGTCTTCGCCTCTTAGAGCATCAGTCATAGCCAGAGGCAGTGCGCAGTCTGAGTTGTGGGACTTGGGAAATTATTGGCCATGGTGGTGATGGGATCTGGGAGGATTGTTGGTTGGCTAGTACCGTGAGAGATCAGTTTGGGATCTTGGCATTGAGAGAACCCTTCATATCAGGGTGATGCAGAGGACAGGGAAGATTCAGTGGCACATCTGGGACCCAGTCACCTTTTTGCAGTGTCGGTGGCAAGCACCAACTAGAGAGGAGGCTTGTTCAGGCATTGCTTGAGGACAAGCAATTTTTGGCGGGGAGGACTGTAATATTCCCAATTAGCAGTAGCTAATTGGAAATATTGATTTTGATCAATTTTTCCTTATATAATTAAATTATAAATAAAGGTGAGTAGAGGGAGACATAACTCACTCTAAAAATAAAGTGCACTCCCTAGTAGACACAATCATGTAACTTAAGTGAACCAAGGGGGGGAAAAAGGACCACGTAGGGAAGGGGCCCGCATGAACACTTGGAGAGACAACTCAGGTTGAGTTGGCAGCGTGGGGGCCAAGGAGGCTACGTTGGATGAGAGGCCTAGGGTTTGAGAGAGAGAGGCCAACGTTATACAAGGAGGAGAGCCTCCTCGTTTGGGGCATTCAATTATTATGCATTTGAGCTAGTCACTTCGACTTCTTGAGCACGCTGGTTGTTTAGCCTGTCTGCAGCACTGTTTAGTGCATCGAGTGTCTCTGTTCGGAGATCTCACCCTCAGCCCCGGGGGACTTCGAGTGCCTGCTCGAGTGAGGTAGTTCCATCATTATTTTTCAGGAGATTTGGTGTTTGGGTTTTGTGGCGGAGCAGAGCATTCAGAGACTGCGCAGTCTTGAGAGGGAGGACGCAGTCCATTTCAGAGGAGCTCTGGATTGGGTTCTTTTTGGTGGTTTCGAGCTGTGAGATTGAGCAAGGGGCCAGCCCTTGCTAATTGGAGGATTTTGGCAGATTTTTGGGCAGTATTTTGGTGGTTTCTATTTAGCCCCAGCGCAGAGCCTTAAGGGACAGCGTAGATCCTCAAGGGGGTGATTTTCGAGGGTCGGCCATTTCAGAAATTCCTTCTGGGTCTTTTTGGGTTTGGTGAGCAGAGGCCGATTCTAGAGTTTCAGGTCATTCTGAGGAGGGGAGCAGCCCCAAATCATCATCTTATTTCAGCAGTAGCAGCTACACAACAGTTTTCCAGTAATGGGGACGCAGTTCAGAGAGCAGCCATTTCTTGGTCATTCTGAGAGTATTTCTTCACTTTCCTTGAGCAAGTCTAGGTGCCATCACTCTCATCACCTATTGTACTTCATTATATTTCTCATTATAATAAAATGGCTTAGCATTTTCTCTATATTTCTGGAGTATTTGTTACATGTTTATATATGCTATTGTATGCTTGCACTACTATTATTTTTTTATCTTTGAGAATTCCAGTTCTATACCACTTGGCGTGTATTCCCCATACTCTTAGATAGAGTCTGGAAAGGGCCAGGTAGCCTCCAGATCTCACCCTCTTCTCAAAGGTGAAATATCTGTTAAACGCCCTCCCAGTCCATCTCTGGTTGGAGTTTGCTTGAGTTTTAGAGATATCCCTAAAACAGGATATTACAAAGGGTCCTGACCCAGGTTCAAAGTTAAGGTTAACCAACAAAACCCTCTTACTACTGGCCATTTCGGCAATGACCTACTTGCGCAGGTCAAAGTCTCACTCGAAGTAGTATGGGGGGGTGTTGGAACCAAGTTTCCACACCGTGAGAGAGAATTAATTGATGTGGGTGTCCTTAGATCTATAACAACAATGATCTGACCTTCGCAACATAAGCCCTAACCGAAAACCCTAACCAACTAAACCTAGGTCATTTTACGGAGGTTATCCTACGCGCTTACAGATAAGGGTATCGCAATCCCTTCTACATTCATAATACATAACATTTAGGTTTGGCAGTAATATATCTATTCATTCAATGTTCGTATAAGGCAGAAGACAAATATAAAACCGTTCCAAACACAGATAATGCAGTAAACGAAAATAATACACAGAAATAGATCATAAAGCAAAACACAAATGAATTTGATACTCAAAACCATCCAGAACATTCCTTTATTCATTCATAGTTCATAACATCCTTACAATACTTCAACTCTACCCGCACACACAACCAACAAGGTTCGCACACATCAGGACTAAGGTATCCGCGTACACAGCCAATAGGAGCCTTCTAAACCCATAAAAATTCACTTTATAGCTCAGAACATCATAACAAAACTTACTTCAAACTTAACTATTGTCCTATCCAACTCGATCTACACTTCTATTTATAGCTTTAGCCTGAGCTCATCCAAGGTTCGCACACTGTGGTTTGCAACCCCTAGTTCTACCCTTTTTCCCATTACAACTCATGAGGGTCTTTGACCCGCCCCAAATCCCCTTGAGTTGTGCTTTGCTTAGTGTGCACAACTTAAATTACAAAAAATACTATACTTTTATCCAAAATTGCAGTCCTAAGGGACCCCACACCAACACTAAGCTCAATCACCTTGAAAGCTTCTTAACATGGTAAATCTGAGGTTTACTAACAATTGACCCCAAGTACCTTTCGCCATTGTTTGTAATGCATGTAAATATTCTACCATAACCAATGAACCAGATACAATTAATTCATTTGGTCTAATATGACCTCGTGCTTAACTCTTGTGTAAGAAGAGCTTCCGAGAGTAAAGCTGTAATAACTGGATTTACTCCCTACCACAAGATTCTACTGTTTGTTTATATCTTTGGAAAGTTTACTCACTTCCCTATTCCAAAGCACTAACCTTATCTATGTTGGTGGAATGAGCCCTAAAAATGTAAAAATTTCTAGATTTATTTTAATTAGCATTGTTTTATTTGGCTGTTACTTACTCAAAGGGATATGGAGGTGAAATTGATGATAGTTTGACTGACTCAAAATACTCTAATGCATCAAAAAGGAAATTTTGATCTTTTTCTTTCGATGAATTCCTAGTTAAGGGAAAGTGAGAGGTTCTTTAATTTTCAAAAAGAAATGAAAAACTCAAAATCCCAAAACCTTCTTTTTCATGAAATGCCAACTTCACTTTGAAAACTATTTGGTTGTAGAAACTAAAAATTTCAATTTTTTTTAAGTCAAATAAAAAATAAAAATCTCTTTTGCAAATAATCACTTACAATTCTTCAAATTTGATATAAAAACCAATAAAACTTTAGAAAGAAAATTTCGTAATGAATTCTCCTAATTAATGGTGCCTAAGAATGCAATTATGAAAACTTCAAACTGAAAAAGGAATAATTCTCTTTTGATATTCAACAAAGAGAAGTACTTTTCATAAAAACATAACTTCTTTGAGAAAACCCTAAATTCACTAATTTAGAAGATCCTTCACAAATAAGTAAAATATTTTGCTCAAACAAGTAAGATTCATAACAAATTTGGTGTGTTTGATAGAAAAAGGCAGTGAAACAAATATTTCAAAAAACAACCTATCCTTTTTTGATGAATCAACAAATAGACAAGATCAAACCCTACTAAAAAATGTGAACAGGATGATTTTCCAGAAATGCTTCAGTATGGAACTCAACCAAATTCACAAAAAGGTTCTGAAGATGAAAACAAGCAAAATGACCATTCAGAAATTAAAACTAGACTCTGATCAAAAGAAATATTATTTTTTTTTAAATTTCAAAAGGTTGCGTAGGTATTTAGTTCAATATGGTGCACATGCACATTGTTTCTAAGAGAAAGTTGTGAAAATATGCACTCTTTTATTGAAATAGAACCGCACAGGTCAAGGAAAATTCAAAAAAAAAAAAAATCAAGGCGTATCAACCCAGGGGATCTAAAAGGTCATAATTTCTCCAACATTTAGATGCAGTCAAAAATTAAAATTTGGAAAGCAAACCCAAAGAAAAACTAGAGAACTAAGATTTTCCCCAATATGGTTGCCAATTTGTTATACATACAAATCCCTTCTATGAACAAAAGCGATCTCCCTAGATTCCTAGAGGAAGACTAGAAACAAACACACATAAGAATAGCTATTTCCCTAAGCTAACTTCGTTTAAATCATTATAATATGAAAATGAGAGTGGTGCTAGCCATGCTAAACAAGTCAAAAGGAAATTTTACCCAAAATTCATGATTTGTTCAACGAATATAGATGTTTGACTTGCAAGGAAGTGCATTGAAGCATGTGTATGGATGACGAGAGATCCATTTTAACCGTCAAATGTGATGGTGAAAAAATGTCATGTAACAGGTGCAACTCTGTCGAGAAAAAAAAATTCGGGGTGATGTGGCGAGGAAGAACCCACTCACCTAGATGTGAGGTAACGCAATCGGCTGGAAAAAGTAGAGGTGGTGGGTGGCTAGGTGGCTTCTCCATATAACCCTGATAATTTTAAAACCTCGCAAACATATATGGACTAGGATGGTGTGGTGTAGTATAGCCCACGTGATTCCATAAAAAATATTGATAAGGCACGTGGCAAAGGGACCACCAGGTGTCCACGTAACCTTGTCTCTTTGTCCCTAGTAGAAATAGTGAGGGACTTCATAAGTAAATATCGAGATTAAATCTATGGGATGTTGTGGTAGGAGTGGGCCTAAGTGTTCCCTGCTACTGTGAATAATGTGAGGACATGGTGGAAGAGGGTACCGCCAATGTTTCACATAATCCCAGAGGTATCGCCCCCAGAAGAAATGGTGAGGGGTGGCATAAATTATTTCCAAGATGGATAGTTTTAGGGCGACATGGTATTTGAGGGGCCCAGACACTTATAACTCCCTTGTGGCACATGTGTCAAGGGAAAATTTCATCCCTTAACGTGGCACCTTGCATCCCATGACCTGGAACCTTGCATCCCTATAATATAAGTAGATTCATTATAGAATTTTGCATTTGGGTTCTTATATTCTACACTTGTTTCTTCTAGTATAAATTTTTCCCTAAACTATTGAACAACGGGCTTAATATTCTTAGCTTTCCCTTTCTTTCCCATTTTACCTAAATACCAATTAAGCAACCATAAGATCGATTAATATTGAAATGATTTTCAAAATAAGAAATTCATAAGCTAATATGCTAAAATAACTAGGAATATTTGCAAAGGAAGTTGTTATGTTTTTGGTAATGGTGTATCAAGGTGACACAATAAAAATTAGGAGTGAAAATGACTCAACGAGTGCTCATGGTAGTATTTATCCTTACGATGAAATCGATAAGTATTGTATTAATGAGAAGGAATTTCCTTCATAAATCTTTGCATAATGCTAGTATGTGAAGACATTTAAGTATGAATTCATGCATAATAAATATTTAATGACTAATGAATAAAGCCATTAATATGAGTATCCAAGATTCAATGAGGTCTTCAAACATAGTTTACTTCTTCAAAGCAAACACCAAATTTGAGTTTTAAACCGTAATCCGTGATTGATTAGAACTAATATTCCTTATATTCCATTTATTTGTGTTTAACACTAATTACCACCTTAAGCTAATGTCTGACTAAGGTTTCAACCAAATCAACAGTCCATATATCATATTTCATTATTTAATCATCATAATTAATTAATCATTGATTGGTATAATGCTTTATTAAATCAGGCTTAATAAACATCTATTCATATGAGGTCCAGGATAGGAAAAACATTTATGTTGGGGCATGGGGCCGGATGGCTGGATTTTATAAAAAATTGTTACTTAAGGCTTAAAATCATTTTATATTAATTATTATGATTAATACTATGTATCCACTGGGGGGTGGAGTATGTAAGGCATGTTAGACAAAGCGAAGCCCAAATGGGTGGAGGTTTGGGCATAATCCAAATTATAATTAAATATAATGCAAAAATGTGGCGACTCCAATTTATTTAGCAATAGAACATAGACAATCCACTTATTTGATGATTCATGGAGTTCAATGCACATCTTATCCCATGACATAGTGGATACTAGATGGGTAAATTTTATATGAATCTCATTTAACTATTCACTCCTAAGTAATCTTGATATGTAAAAAGTAATTAAATTCATCTTAAACATGAAATTAAATCATTGAGGGCCATTTCCATATAAGGAATAAATAGGCCAAATAAGAAAATTTAGCAGGGTCCCATTTATTTTAGAAATAAATGGAGATTTTTATATACACCACAACAGAGCCCAATGATACACAAGGATGTAGGGAAAACATAAAATAGTATTGTAATATCGAGTGCTATAATAACCAAGAATAGAATTATTGATGGGTGCAATGCACAACATGCATCGAATGTCATAGCCATACAACCAAACTCTTCCACCTTGAAGTCCCACTTGAATGAATTAAGATGCATGAATTGTAGTAATAAAATGTATCATCACAAGGTGCGAGAGGGTGACATGGTCCCTCTTCACGGGGAATGTGGTCGCATCCTCAACCCTCCCCACCCAACTCATGTCTCGTCCCAACCAATGTGGGGTGAAGATAACTTCCTTCACTATATATTTTGATGTTCCAACTTAAGAAGGGATCCTGAAAAGTCCATCCAAGGGTAGATGAAGGAGGAATCTAATGCAAAGCATCCCTCACTTTCTATATGATATTCCAGTTGATTTCCTTTTTTATGAACATGAGATGTTAGAACAACTAGGATTCCTTAAGTGAAAGTAGCTATTTGAAGAAAAATATCTTCCAAACACCAACTTCTAGATATTTTTTGGGGGTGTAAATTGATGATGATATTTTTAACACAACTTATTAGTAATTTGGAATCTCTTTCCAAGAATATTTTGAAGTAATTGTGATGTTTTGCATGTTCGAGACTACAACATAGAGTTTGAATTTTTCCAGCATTGTTACTATTGTAGCCCATATATCCAATGTATATAGAAGTATGTTCCTAAGAGTCCCAAAAAATCCCCCATAACATGTGTCAAATGGGTTTCCCTCATGGTACCATCAAAGTTTAGTTTTATTAATCCTTTAAGTGAGGAAACCAATAGACAAGGGAGGTGTAATACCCCCTATTATATGCAATGGACTGAAATTAAAACATGTAAAATTTCTTAACAAATATTAAAGCCATTAATCATCAACACAAGGGATGTTTTTTCTAGTTAGTATATAAACTACGAAAGCCACGAGAGATGAGAAACTTACTTGTAGAATGAAGAATTAATTTAATTATAATTTTAGAATTGTTGCACTACTCACAACCATTTGAGTGCCACTAATGCTTTGGGGATGACTCTCCATCAAACCATAGGTTTAGTTGCACTATGTCTTTCTATAGTTAGCCACCCCCACACCATCAATTAACTACCTTAGCCAGTGAATCATTTCTATCCCAGAATTCTCCTCCCAAAAAAATGTCTGACATCTTCCTTCTCATCCATTAAATAAAACAATTTATTTCAAAAATAGAAAGATAATTTTCATGCACATAATCCATGTATCATCATGAAAATTTCTATATTTTGGTCTTAAGTTTTTCTTAACTCATATTTTTCAATAATTGGCCTTTGCTTATTTCATTCTCTTACTTTTTATTAACTTGAATTTATTCTTACTATTTTTATAGTTTCCTTTATTTATTTATTTGGAACTTCACTTTATTATTTTTTATTTTATTTATTTGTTAGTTATTATTCTCACATTTTATTAACTATTATTTAATTTATTAATTGATTATTTTCTCACTTGTTATTATTATGATTATTATTGATAATTTTATCATATGGGGTATTAGTTTAGTTTAATTATATAATGTATTAGTTGTGTTAAGAGGTGTTCTCCAGCCCAATATGCAAGAGATGTTGTAATGTCTTGTCCTGTATACATTTTGACCGGGTCAAAATAAAATAAAATAAAAATAACCCTTTGTTAAAATAAAAATTCTAAGTTATTATTTTTTTAATCAATTTTTTTGGGGTATTTAAGGTAAATTTGAAATAAAAACAAAAATAACCATGTTAAAATAAAAATTCTAAGTTATTTTATTATTATTATTAATTTTTGTTCGATAATTAAGGTAACTTGACCTGGTCAAGTTACCAATGGTTTTTAAGCTCTAGGTTTATGAGAACCCAAGGTATTTCCCATGGTATTCATGTGGAATATAGCCTATTTAAATGGGGGAATTAATGCAGCCTATATCCATCTTAACTATGGATCTAACAAGCACCAAGAGGGATCAAATCTCTTGAGATGCAAATATCTTAAGATGAAAAAATATGTGATCCCTTTTAGTACTTGGTAGATATGGATTTAAGATGGATCTATGCTAGTTATTTATTTATTTCTTCTCTCCTATCGAACACACTTTGTTGTATCTAGTGTGTGGGCCACCCAAGTAACCAAAGCAAACATCAAAAGTTGTATCACAGTACCAAGGAAAGTGTAGGTACTCTCTAGCTCTTATTTCCCAATTTTCGAAACCATGCTTAAAGCCACATTGATCTATACCAGAGCCCTGAGGCTCAAACCCAATCTACCAAATGAAGCCATCTAGTTTGGTACTTACACACCCCAGGCATCTCAAAATGTTGACCCAAACTCTTGCATAGCTCCTACTACGTATAGCCCTAAGCATCGAAGTCCCACACCCACTTTTGAAGATCAATTTAAGGAATTGTAGGAAGAATTGATTGCAGTGGTAATAAACCCATGAATGTTTGTATGATGGGAATAAAGAAGATAAAAATTACAAATTGGGAATATTTTGCAAGTGGAAAAGGGAAATGCTTTAGCATAAATGAATTATTTCATAGTAAATTAGAGGTTAATGATAGTTGAACAGGGTGACAATGTGAATAAAAATAATATGAAATTTTAGGATAGGAATATCTAACTAAAAATCATAGAATTATTTAAGGTGTATAACATTAAAGTGTGAAGAGAACTGTTAAAATGTAATAATGTATAGGGATAATTTATGTGATGATACTAAGGGCCTCTCTCTCAAGTGGTAAGTTCTCCTAAGGATATTGATTAGTGGATTGAGAAACATGATTGGCAAGGGTCAAATTGATGACCTATATAATTCAAAAGTGCAAATATAAGAAGTTGTAAACACTCGTAATTGGTGAGGAATGCCAAGTGATAAACAAGGAAAATTTTAGAGGTTTAGATGATCAAGGAAAAAAAATGTCTACCTTTTGAAAAATGAAATAGACTATGAATATTAATGAGAAAAATCCTAACATGAAGTGTAAGAAGGAAGGTCAACAGAAATTTTATAACAAGAACTTGAGAATAATTATGCACTAATTGACAACAAAAGTGAAAATCAACCAGTAGAGGGTGTACTTGACTAACCTGCACTCATTATTTCATGAGTGAATTGATAATATACAGATACTTCATATAAAAAAACTATCAATTTGTGATGTTAGCGTCGAAAGATTTTTTTACCAAACACACTAAGCATATAAAACCTTTTGGTGGATTATAATGGTAGTAGAGGTTCAAGTGCTTCAAATTCTAAACCAAAGATAGTATTCATAAGACAAAAGTGAAATGGAATAATCTCTATCCAACTTAAATATTGGTAAATATACAATAAAAGAGACCAAGTGATATTGATATGGGAACTTGTTGAGATAAGAAAATATTTTTGAGGATAAACAATGATTACTACTATGTGATAGATAAATCACTAGGGATCAACACGCCCTTTATGCAAGTGAATTAAGCATGATAGAAAAATTAAACCATGACGACCTAGCATTTATGTGCTATTGCATATATTAGTTTTAGAATGGGTAATGAAAAGATGTAAATTGATGTAAAAACATCAATGCATTAAGGAAAGATGGTAAGGTCGATAATAATGTAATGATGAATTCCACTTAATTTCCTTAGGCAAGAAAGAAAAAATGGCTAGAGATTAAAGTTCAAAATGATGAGGGATACTTTAAAGTTTAATAGTGTACTTAATTGAGAAAAATATGTACAAATTTTGGCATATTGATGAGGTTACTATCTGTATTAAGTAAATTTTCTTCTTCCTTGTTAAAAGAATAAGAAGTCATAATCTTGCCCTAACTAATAGACATAACCAAAGTAGATCCTAGATGGATGTTTAGGTGTATTTTTGTATTAAATGAAAGAGATAATATTCATTGTTTATGCATGTTCATGGATTTTATTGATGAATCATAATAAGAATGCTTATGGTTTTGTTTCTTTCCATGTGATATGTGTTGTGATGATTGTCATATTTATGGTGTTAAGCCATTTTTTATATTAACATGTGGTTCTATTTGTTATGTTGATGCAATTCTATATATTTGATAATGATATGTTAATCTTATAATATTATGAGGAAATTTCATGATTTTATGGCATATGTTAATTGCGTATGGTTTTAGTGATGAGATGTATAATGATGGTATGCATGAACATGAAATTCCTTATTATTTAGGATGTTGTGATAACAATGATGTTGTATTCTCATGCTAGAATTTGGATTATTTTATATCAGATGATGATGTTATAACTAATGCATTGGTTGCATGTTGAGAGGTGGAGACTGATAGGGATTGCACCACTAGGCCAAGAGGGTCAATTTATTTGATGATGTTGTGAGAGCCCATACCTATGAGGGAGAATATGTAACACCTTATGGGATGAGGATATATGTAATCAACTACCTATGCCATTAATACTCCATGGGTTATGAGACCATATTGAGAAGGTCGAGTTGAAGTTGTGATGTTGAATTCTAGAAGTGGGATGTGGGACTTCAATATTTGGGGTTGTACCTAGTAGGAGTTATGGACAGAATTTGGGTTAGCCTTTAGAGATGCCTAGGGTACATGAGTACCACATTAGATGTCTTCCTTGGGGTTTGCAATATTTTATATTGTGCTTCCAAATATTTTCCAAATTTATATTTCTAGATATCAAAAATATTTTAGGAAATGGAGAAATTGTAATTTTAAGTTAGTGGCTTAATGGAAATTAAATTTTACATTAAATGTTGATTAATTTGGTACTTGCTAAGTTTTTCTTGAAATTAGTTAGAAGAATATTAATGTTCCTTATTTATGAAAATTTATTGGTGTTTTGAGTATATATTAGATGATTTAAGGCATTCAAGCAAAAATTTATTATCGCATTCATGGATCTATATTATAAGTTGCATCTAGTTATGGTATCATATGCATGAACTAGAAGTGACAGGAAAAACAACATTTTCAAGGATATTCCATAATATCATCTACAATGTGATATCATGCACTACTACTCTCTTAAAGTATTTTTAGAATCATCCCAGGGAGATGGTATATTTTGAACTCTAATTATTCATAGTTATATGGAGACTAGATTCCAGTTGGAGTAACAAGATATTAAGAAAAGCTTCCCAATACTTAGAGCATCTATCATACCAATGAAATTCCTTGAGCTTATAGAGGTGATGAAGATAACCTCACATCTACTTTAGGTGCAATATGCATGAACCAGTATAGACTTGAGTCGACATAGGAAGTACAAAAACCATAGGTGGAGTGCATTAAAATCAGTGACGTGGGAGGGAAGGAGAAGGGAACTTATTCCCTAATCCTCCTTAGGTTGCATTTATTAATAATTAAGTTGATGTGAGAAGAAAATAATTAAAAATAACTATATACATAGCAACAACACACATGATTTAGGAAACTCCAATTCGAGAAAAACCAACCAATAGACTTATGGCTTAAAAGCATCTAGTATCCTTGATTTAAACACAAACATGCTAACCAAACAGCTTGGCCTTGTCCAACTGAGCCTTTCTCTCAACTCTAACACATTACAATGGAATATCCAAGCCTTTTAAAGGATTTAACTACATGTAACACCATGGGATTACTACCATATCCCACCAACACCATGTGCTTGAAACCACCACTATTGATCCAACAACCTTGTTTTTTTCACCTAGAAAGTTTAGCTAACAATTAAAATTGAATGGTCATGGGGGTAGCTCAATTAGTGATCATCGTGATATGAAGTATTATGTAACGGAGAGATCTAAGGTTCAAATCCACTAGAGTAACATGGTATAGGAATAGGAGGATTGTCGTAGGCCCAAGATGTGAAAATTTAATACTGGTGTAGTTAGTGGTTGTTATTATCCTATCAAATTCGATTATTTGTCTTCTGCAATTTATTTTCGGCAAATAATAAACAAAACACATTGAAATTTCACAAAAAAAAACACAACTAAGAAAATATTATACACACACACAAATAATTAACACCAATAATTTTGGAAAAATGTCCCTGCAGAAATCCCTATGTGGGGAAAACCAGTTCTACATATGAGTATTTTATTTAGTCTTCGGCAAAATTTGTGATTGAATAATTACAACAATTCGTCGTAAATTAGAAAACCTTCAAAAAATTATTTCCTTCACTTTTGCAAGTTTATTTTTCCTCCTGGAAGAAATTCAACCCCTCTTATCCAATTCAGTCCTCCTATATAGCCTCTAATTGGTCACGTGCAGCCCTAGAAACTTGTCCCTCACTGAAAAACTCACACTAGTTGGAAATAAACTCAAGTGTCCTCTCGAATTTTACTTCTCTTGGAAAAATCAACTTGTCTTGTGAAAATTTATCACTCTAGAAAATTTCTCCTTGCTTTAGAAACTAGCCCTCTATGAAGCAATTCACACTGTTGATAAACTCGACCTTTCTACAAACAAAATTGATCTCCCTCTAACTCTGAGAAACTAGAAATTCTGTGAAGAATTTACTCTGGAAACTTTGTCTTCAATCACTATTGAGCTTAGTTTTCTAGTTCCCTCATGTTATCATTGCGTCCTTGCTATTGTTGAAAATTTGTGTCTTTGATATGTTCTCCAAATTCACATCAATTTCCTCTTATAATCTCTTGCTGAGAAATCAACAATCACGATCTAATCTTAATCAATAACTACTATAATATTGACCCTGTCACATGACTTTTCTAGAATTCACTAGAGGAAAATCGATTTACCTCAATTAATATATATTAATTAAGCCATTTCCTTAAGTTAGACTTAGAAGAATGAATTAACTTGCTAATTAATTCTAATAAAGGTAATTTTCCTTAGAATTGTTTTCCGAGTATTGGAGAAAATTAATACATTATGTTCCTTAGCCTCATAGACACCCTCTGAGACTAGAATACATGTATGAGATACATAAATAAAACTCCCTGTTAGCGAGCAAGGTGTTCTAAATAACACCCATCTTGTCCCTAAAGGGTGTGAATCTCGCCTTCCCCAATGCCTTCATCAATATATTTGCTACCTGCTGATTTGTGGGTATATATTTTAGCTAATCAAAACTGCATTGTACACAATTTCTGATGAAGTGGTACATGATGCCTATATGCTTGGACCTATCATGAAACATTGGGTTCTCAGACAACCTGATGCAACTTTGATTTTCACAGTGTATCACCGTCGTCTCAAACCTCTTACCAAACAAGGCTACCAACAACTTATGAATCCATACGGTCTCACAAGTATCCATACTCATTACTATGTATTATGCCTCTATATAACTCAGTACTATGAACTTTTGCTTCTGTTCGCACGAAGAAATAACTCCTGATCCCATACTGAAGCAACACCCTGAAGTGATTTTCTGATCCACTATATTACTTACCCAGTCTGCGACAATATATTGCACCAATTTTACACCATCATCTCGAGAATATTTGATGATATACTTGATAGTGCCACACAAATACCTCAACACATGATTTTATGCTTTATAGACCAAATACATGAATTCTATAACATCTATGTAGACTGAAAGAGTGAATATTTGAACATAAAGGTGCAAATCATTGTATGATCAATTCCATACCTATAGCTTATTGGTTCAAATATAGAGGAAAAACCATTGAATGATAAATGAAGAGGGAAAAAACAAGCACATAGAGACAGACCATAACAACTAAACACAGGAATCTTATGAGACACAAGCCATGTACTTCTGCGTGAAAAGTTCTGATTATATTTTTAAAAAATCATGTACATCCAAAGGGTTCTTCTATAAAATTCCCAACGCTTTGTCACTTACAAAATGCTTTGTAAATAGGCCAAATTACAAGGACCTATTTCGACAAATAAAATTTATTTTTTGCAAAAACAAAAATAGTTTATCCAACAAATAATAAATTAAAATAAAGCTAAAATTGATTGCATAAAGTTTCAAAGAGTTCTGTTGATGGATTAGGAATGATTTTCCAACTACTAATTTGATGTCACTTGATTTGAAAAAAACCCTTCGCTGGAATGTGCCTCAAGATAGCTGAATTGATGCTTGCTATGTTAATTTTATGCCATGAAATCTGCTAATATTTAGGATGTGAATTATGCCTCAAAATTCTCAATTTATCCCATTAAATTTGGATCAAAACCTCCACTTGTTGATTTGATTTCTAACTATTTTTGACTTGATGAATTTGTGGGGGTGATCCTCAATCATTTGACTAATATTTTGCCTTTAAATATGGAATGAACACCCTCCAATCTGTAATATTCCCAAATTTTCACATCATATTTGGAATATTAGAGTCCTTGATTTTCTTAATGAACTAAGTAAATAAAAGGGTGGAGGGAACCACAATCCTCAATAAGAATAAATATCCACTTTGTGTGTGTGAATGTGGATTAATCTAGACTAGATTTGCAAAAAGAGGTAGTTGAGTAACTACTAATGTGAATGAGATTGGATATCATATCTCATTTAATGAGAGAGATCATGGAGGGTTGATTTAGTCAACTAAGATCTTGAAGATGTCAAAAAAAGGGTCATTGAGCATTAATGATCAAGTGGTGGAGGATCATGTGAAAATGAAGCACACATGATGGAGGAGGTGTACATTGCACCTAGACTGTTTGGTTGATTTGGTCAAATAGTGTTGTCCCACTTGGAGGATCTTGTCCACATGAGACAGCGCAGTTGAGATTAGGGCCAAGGCTTAGGATGGCTCAATCATTATAAAGGAGATGTAGGCAAAGGTAAAAGTCATCTTGGATTATTTTGATGTATGATCTTTTAGATCTGGAATTGTCAAGTGACATTCCACTGCATTCTTGGGATGTTTAGCAGAGATTGCAGGTGTTGTTTAGCACAGGGTGTTCCCGGGTGGGAATCCCACCTCTTTCTTTGAGTGATCTCTAAGGAAGAGGATTGTACTTCATTATACATCAGGCTTTAAGTGCCATTTCCTTTTTCTAATTTCTGCAGAACATTCATATTCAGAAAACTGCAGTTTTCTGAAGATCAGTTTGGAAGGTGGAATTTGTCTTTAGTACTTCAGCTGGAGAACAAGGTGAGGGATTATTCCCATCACTTGGGCTTATATTTCAGCACTCCCAGAACCACATTGCAGATCTGGCATCAGGCCAAAAGTTACTGACCTCCTAGCAGCAATATTCTCCTCAAGAATAACGTTGTCCATATTGCAGATCTGAAAGGAGGAAGGAAGTTTCTAGTATTTCAGCTAGAAATCATGTGAGGGATCATCCCCTCACATTTCCATCAGTCTCACCATCATCCTGGAGTTTATTGCAACATATTCTAGCAGGTAGAAAGCCTCTCTTTCCCTCACATCTCAGTTTTTAGAGGCAGTTGTGTTGCAATAGCTGCAATCATCTTTTGGAGGATTGAGAAGCTAGATCTAGAGCTTCTAGCTCATAGATCTGAGGAAGGGATCAACCCTTCAAGCATAGATCTGATCTGAGCACATATTTCAGCCATCTATTCTTCAGATCTAGCTTTAGATCTTTATTTCCCAGTAGATCAAGGATCAAATCCTAGGGAGGTGATTTTCCAAAGTTGCAGATCTGGAAAATCCTTTCTGGGTTATCTTGGGAATCCATCACATTGGCCAGATCTTGAATCTTGGCATCATTAGAGCTCCAGTTTTGAGTATATCTGCATTTCTCTTTTCAGCCTGCAACTCCATGTTTATATTCTACTGAAGAGACAACACAGTATTTGCTACAGAGCCTCAACAGTTACGCTGTACCTTCTTCACACATGTTTCCAGGGTGATCCTAGTTCATCTTTTTTGCTAGATCTACCTGTATCTTGTACTTGAATAACTGATTCATCTCCAATATAATAAAATGGCTCAACTCTTTCTACATATTATGATTTGTACTTAGATTCATTGTTTATCTTGCTGTAAGTTCTTATATTGTGTGAAGTATTGCTGCATTTTCCCTTTTGGGATATTACAGTGGTATCAAAGCATGATATTTGGCTTAGCTTGTGGACACTTCATCTTTTTACATTGAAAGAATAACATATATATGAGATCTATCATGGAGGATGTGAGATCTGTCACTCTTTTCTTCAGATCCATGCAATATCTCTCCAAGGAGGTCAATCAAATGAAGGAGGAAGAACATAAAGAAGATCTAAGAAGAATATCTGATGAGGAAAGCACTTCCTATCAGCAACAAAGAAGACTGGAGAATCCTAGATCTCCTCATAGATCCACTATGCCCACTTTCTTGAAGAATGTGAGAGGTATAGAAATGAATAAAGGCATGAACCTGAGACTCATGAGACTCTTAGCCTATATCTTGAAGAATACAAAGCATAGTCTAGAGCTTTCAAGGAGAAGTTAACTCTCCAACAATTCTTCCAGATTAGAGAAGAAAGAGGATCCTATAGAAGTAATAGAAGGAAGAGGCATAATAGATTCTATTTGCCCACATTTGATGGATCTTCCTCAAGAAATGTCAAGGCTTGGAGGAGGGAGTTAGATTCATTTTTCAAGCTACATCTTGTGGCTAAAGAGGAGGCTGTTCAAATTGTAGCACTTCATCTCTTAGATGAAGCAGAAGATTGGTGGTTTGGGTACCTAGAGCATGCAAAGGTAAGCAAGTATTCAGATTTCTTTTACAAGTTGAGAAAGAAGTTTGATGTGGAGAAGACAGAGTTGTGCTACAAAGGGGCATCCCCCAAGGAAACCAAGTATTATGTTAGTCTTGTCACTCTGGACAAGAGGTCACTATTTTCACCGCCTGCTGCAGAAGTACTTGTATCTGGAGAAGAGACACTTGCATCTTTGAAAATTAATATTGAGCTCTTGACTTATGGAGTCCCATGCATGGATCATGAGATGCATGAGGAAGAGAAGGATACCAATGCTGGTACACTTGAAGAAGAGAGGCCATCACTCTTACCAGCAGTTGGAGATACTATTGTTCCAGTTGGAAGAACTCTTGTGTTCTATCAAGAGGTTCTCACATATCGTTTCCAAAGCATGGGAAATTGAACACAAGGATAATCGTTCCCTTTGGCGCTTTATGTGAACCATTGACGTGTGGCATTTAGGACATTATATTATATTAGATTAGATACATTTTAATGACGTCCATGAGACCCAAAAGTCTAAGGAACCAAAATTCCACATCATACAAGACATCAAACTCTCAAGTTTCCCTCTAGAACAAACCTGTTTCTCTCTAGAAAAACCCTTTTGCCGTGAATTTTGATCAAGAAATTCGCAGTTTTGTGAAGCCTTGATTCCTTGAATAATTTGCTCAAACTTTCCACTTTCAAACTGATTACAAATGTCCTCATAAGCTGGACATTCCATGATAAAGTGCCACTTGGTTTCAACTGCTCCTGTCCTGCAAAAGATACAAATTATTTCTTCCCGTTCTTCCTTGGGGGTTATACATATACCTATTTTGCACTGAATATGGTGAGATCTGGTCCTTAGTTGCACTATTTCCATCCTTCATCAACCCTTTGAAAACCGAATTTCCATCTGGCGTTTACCTAGTAGTGTGTTGGAAATTCTTAATAGTTTACATAAAAGGGAAAAGATCCATGTTTGGAACTCAAACCCATTCGTTTAACACTTTTCAACTATATCTCCACACATCTTTCATTTTTATCGACTACAAAAAGGTATGAGGAATGACATTTTGAACCATTCCAAATTTACTGGCATTTATTCCTTGGCATATAAGGTTTATAAATCCATCACAGTTTTTTGTTTTGGAGCATTTCTATTTGTTTGGTCTGTAGGTATAATACCACATTGGTGGGGCAAGGGGGGATTACATGCACTTTATATACACTACTTGTTATTATTACACCAATTTTTGGTTATCTTACCATTTACAATTAGATGAATCAAATTACACCATGTAAGACCAATTTTACCATAGTTAAATTGCATTCGTTATAAGAAATAATTTAATAAACCATATTTTATTTAAGTTATTTCTGGTTCAAACACGAAACCCCATGAGGAATAATTAATTAAACCATTGTTTAAATAATATTCCTGGTTATATTTAACCCAATTATGAGAAATAATTAGTTAAATTATTATTTATCTTATTTTTCTCTAGGAATAATTTATTAAGTCATTATTTAGTTATTATTCCTTGTTAAATTTGACTAAATCACCTAGAAATAATTTAAAAAAATCATTATTTGTTAATTATTTATTAACCCCATTCTTGAAATGATAAATAAATCATTTATTTGTTTATTATTTCTAAATAAATACATTTAACCAATTTAAATTCATTTTCCCTCCAAAAAAATATAATAAAATATTCCAAATAGTTAGATCTAGATCTTGGTTAATGATATTTTATTATTTTCCATTATCGAGTATAACTCAATATTTTGTTATAAATAGGAGGGTTTTCCATTCATTATCCACTTTGATCACTTTCATTGTCGCGCTTTGATCATTCTCATTGTTGCTATAGTATTTTCTTGCCTCTTGAGCTCCCATAGATTTCAACACATTTTGGGTTTTCTACACCATCAAGAGAGAGAAACTTCAGGATCTGAAGCATTGAGGACAACCAAGAACCCATGCCATTGTGGGGGACTAGTAACATCAATCTTTTTTCCCCTTCCAAGTGTTATAATATATATATATATATATAATTATGTATATCTTGTCTTGTCCGTTGGATGTGTTAGCCACCTATAAAAAAATTTATAGCAAAAGGTGGCTAAGACTTTGTGAGCCTTCAAGGAACAAAATTTATTGCTAAAAAAATTGTTGGCTCTTGAAGACTCTTGAAGGCCTCATGCCTCTATCCAAAATCTTCATTGTTGTTCCCATTTGATACTCAGAAATTCTACTGATTTCATGAGAAGAAACTGCTGAAAAACCATCATTTTCCCCCTTCTCCCACTCAAAACTAACCTTCATTTTCTCCCCTTTCTCTCCATAAAAACTCCCTTGTTTTCATGATTTCTCTTCTTCCCTTCATGAAAATCACTCCTACAAAGTTAAATACTCACTCTTTAACCTTACCTAAACCCCCAAATCCATTTAAAACCTTGAAAAATTTCATGAAAAATACATGTTTCTGCATAATGTTTAAATCAGTTGATTGAAAGACCAGGCCCGATGGCCTGATTGCGATTGGCCCTTTTGTTTTATATGCCCCAGGCATATCACATTTCGTAAAGACCAAAGGCCCCGCAGTAGGGCGCCTGTCCACCATATATATATCCCGCCCCGATCCATATAAAACCTTTTTTTTATTTAAAACTTTGGGTTTTATATGTTATAAAGGTTTGTCCGCCGGTGCGAAAGTTGAGACAATCCCAACCGTTGATCTAATCCTTCAATCCAACGGTCTGCGCAAAATCGCATCGCAACTTTCAATCACATATATTTGATTTGTCCCCCTGATCGTCATCCCTCCAATTTGCTCCCTGCCATTGATCTTATCCTCAAATCAACGGCCATCGCTTAATCGCCTCTGCCCTCCCGATCGCGCAATCGCATTGCAAAGTTTCAATCGCATACTTTTGTTTTTCCAACCGATTGCGATCCTCCAATTGAATATGGACCGTCCACGTGTCCAGATCGGATGGCCTAGATCTAATTTTGCTTCATACCATCACCCTCCACCTTTCGCCAAAGGGTTTTCAAAACCGATCTCCACCGTCGATCATCACGCGATCAACAGTTCTGTTCAATTCTTCCTTCTGCTGCTTTTAAACCACCTCTCGGCTAATTTCCACCATTGGATGATGCCATCCAACGGCTACACTCCTCCCCCACCTTCTGAAGTAGTTTTTCCCCAAACACGTAGGATTTCTTAATAAGTTTTGTATTATTGCAGGTGTTAAAGGTTTATCCGTTATATTGAAAGAAAAGGCCGAAGGTCGGGGATGATGATTCCTGTGCCTTCGATCCATAAAAAAGAACCATTCACAAGCTCAGCGTGGTCCTGCACATTGACAAGACACTATGATTTAATCACATTTAAAAGAGTATCAGTTCTTGAAGACAGAGCACAACAGAATGAAGATTGAAGACAGAATTGTGGGGATCACAGCTAAGAATGATTATCAAAAGCCTAATCCCCCCAAATTAAACATAGTTAAAGGGAAATCATAAGTGTTTAACAGACGGAAAGGCCTCCACCACCACATTTGAGGCAAATTGATGCCTCAGCAACCATAAGTGCCACCTATGCCTCAAAGCATTCAAAACAAAGGCCGAAGTTATTGATCAAATGAAGATAATCACCTCAACGCAGCCAGAGAGTTACTACTGCAAGGAAACTTAATGCAAAAAATATCTGCAGAGTTACTCCAAATATGACACAGAGCCTTAAAGTCAATAAAAGCTCCCACCAAGCTTAATTTATAAATGTAAAAATAGTTAATGCAGACAGAATGTTTGTTAACTTCTCCATCGAGCCCCTCAAAGGCCGAGAAGTCTTGAATCTGTATTAATTTTCCTGAGAGATCTTTTATCAGATCTCACCTCCTCATTCTTCTATAAATACCTCTGTAGAATATGAGAAATTGTTGGTTGTGGAACTTTGAAATACATTTGAGCTTAAACTTCTGATTGTAAATAGTGTTCACTAGCCCTTGGAGCTCTGCTTGTGATAGATTAGTTAGGCTGAATAGTGAAGATGATTGCTGAACTGAAACATTGGACTTGAATACTGTAACTAGTTTCACATCAATAACAAGCTTTTTCTTGGGATCCTGGTCTATATCATTGGTGAAGTGCCCCTCTCTTTGTTATTTTTTCCTTCTATGTATGTCATATTTTTCACTATTCTCTGATAAAGAACAGCGTTTATAGAGTTAGGACCTGTTGTACATCAGCAACCTTCTCTGACTAAAAAGCTTTATCTCAATGTTTTCCTCCAATTTTTTATTTTAGAATGATTTAATACAGTTTAAGCAGTTAGGAATGCTGGAGTTCCCTCGTCCTACTGTTTTCTTTAAACATTGTTCTTGAAATTTATTTTCCTTATTTGCTTATTAAAGTTGGACTATAAAAGTGATGGTTAGTCCTGTTTCTAGCTTCTATTCTCCAGCGAGATTTGATTTTCCTTAAATTGTTAGCAGAAGCAAACTAGTTTAAAAAGTACTTTATCGATATGTTTTATATACTAAATGCTTCTCTTATATGTTTCATACTTTCTGAAGGTAATTATGTGGATTCTTTAGTTGTTTGTCAATTAGGCTGCTTTAATACAAACTTGCCCAGAGAGATTGATGGTTATTTTTGCACTTGGTTGGTTTTAAACAGTTACTTAAGAGGCTTTTCTTGTTTGGACTAACTATAAATCCTTTGTGAAATTATTATCAGTTTCCACCTCTCCAACACCTTATTGTTCCCATTCCATCATTTAAATCTCAATAATCTTGTGGTGTATATTACTTGCCCCTTTGATCACTCTTGATGTTGTTTCTCAATTAAAGCCCTGTTATGACTCCATTGCCCAATGGACTAAAAACCAGTGTTATATCTATCTTTTAGCCATAATTGTTCTATCCACTTGCAACTTCTCACCTTTGAAACTTTTTTCACTTAGAACTTTCTCCTCAAAATAATAATCATGCTCAATCATCCAAAAACAAAAAAAAACCCTTAGACTTCATAACTAGCATAATATTATTACCCCAAATTTCAAAGACAAATCCATCTTTGAATTTATTGTAGAGATCCCTCTCCGGATTTAGGAGGGCTAGATCCTAGAATCCCAAATTTGGTTGAAATGATGTTGTTTCTGTGATCGGACTTTGCCAATATTGCTAATTATAGATTCCTAACATTTCTGGCGACTTGGCTGGGGATTGAGTGCATTTTATCTTACACACCCTTAGGCACTCAAAAGACCCAAAATTTATGGTTAGACTGGTATTCAATAAACATGGTGGTGGACCATAAAACCTTTTACCTCTAAAAAGAGCTAAAAACTTCCACTTGGCGACTCCACAATCCTCAATCAGACCTTAAGACTCCACTGGAAAGAACCCTTATCATTATAATATTTTCTCAAACTTAGTCAGAAGAGTGCAGGATTAAAATTTTTGCAAAACAGACTAGTTAACCTCTTAAATATTGTCATACCTGGTTGAACTTGTCTTGTTTATTTGGGTCTGAAAAACACAGCATAGTGGCTCCTAGGAAGATTCACACTAGATCTCATCCCGACCCTGATCCACCTGAAGTAGTTGATAACCCAGAAGGTATTCTTAGGAAGTCTCCTAAGATAAAATTATCAACTATTTTCATATCACCCTTGAGAGCTAATTCAGTTCCTAAAAACCTTGTAGCTCTACAAGAGTCATATGGTGGTGGACCATAAAAACTTTTACCTCTGAAAAGAGCTAAAATTTTCCACCTGGCGACTCCACACTCTGAAACTCCCAGAAGGCCAAATGACTCCACTGGTAGAAGACCCTGAACTGATTGACCAGACACAGTGACCTCTTTCTTGATTTACAAACATGATTCCAAGAATACAACAAAGATATGCCCCAATGAGTAGAGATCATATCCCTGGGTTTCCACATAAGATGCCCCAGGTGAATTGGGATGACAACCTGCCTGTTTTTCAAGGTGAAAAGTTTGATGACCCTTTATTACATCTTATCAATTTTCACATACATGTATGGAGGTTTAAATTTGAATGGCATGAAGACTTCCTAATGAAAATTTTCATGTTAACATTAGAAGGAAAAGCTAGGGATTGGTATGAATGCTTAAGATCTAGTAGTTTTTTTTCTTTAAGAGACCTTGAATATGTGTTTTATGAGAACTATAAAGAAAACACTACATCATGATCATTGGGTGCAATATATTATGATCCATCACAAAACATCACCTAACACATTATAGATAATGAGGAAGCTTTGGAAGAGATGCATCCCGAAGATCTTTTAACAGTCATTCATGAGTTTAATCTCCTATTGAAAAATTTTAAGAACATAGATGGATCAGTTGAGGAAGAGCTGATCTAAGAAATAAAGAACATTCCTCAAGATATCCCTGAAAACTCAAATATTGATTCATCATCCCTTGTAGCTAAGACTCAAGAAGACATCCAGCCTCAAAATCAGTCTTCACAAGAGACAGAGAACTGTTGTACTCCTGTTCAAAGGAACATAGAAACATCCTCCCCTTTGACGGAGAAAGAGATAGATCAGACTATTTATAAACATTCAGTCTCTGAAACTTTTTGCAAAACAAACACTCTAGCCAATTCAAATAGATAACTTTGTTGTACAGATTTAGAAAGTTCTTTTGTGGATCATAATGAAGAAGGACCTATTGATATTCCAATATGTTTGACTAATGAAAATGTTTATTCCAATAAATTTTCAAACTTCAATCAATCTGATGATGATGATTTCCAAGCAGAAACTATTCATGCAGGGAAACCAGCATTTGATTGGTGTTATGAGTTTCACCATCATCAGCTTGAAAGCCGCAATCATCCTTTTCGATCCATCATAAAAATATTTCACTTAATTTGGAATCAGTAGCCTTTCAACTCAGAAGGTGAAGAGAAGAGTAATGAAGAAATTTTTGAGCAAGAGGAAAACATTGAATACACCCCCACTCAAGAATATAATAAACTCTTCATGGAGTTCAGCCCGCTGAATCCAAGCATACTAGGGCTACAAGAGGACAACACTGCCAAATATGATGAGTCCTCCAGTTTAGATGATGATGAAGAAGAGGGAGAGAAACAGATAGAAGGCTATCCTACTGTGGATATACCCTCTTTTCAAGAAGAGACTTCTCCCTTCATTAATGTCAAAATGTCATACCAAGAACCAGAATGTATATTAGAAGCAAGCATATGTTTAGAGAAAGAAAATATTTCATTGTTTGCTATTGTGCAGGTTAAAGATGACGATACTTCCAAGCTACATACTGAAGAGATAGTCCTCAAAGCTGATGTCTTGGAAGTAGATAACCTACCAATTGTGGAGGACCATAAAGAAGAGAATCTTCATCTTTTCTTTGTTGATCCTATGGAAGAGTGTGTGAAAATCCCAACTGGCTCAAATTATCAAGCAGTGATCCTTGTCAAGAGCCAGAGACATGAAAATTTGTCACCTTCTGTGATAGCCTTGATATTGAAGGTTCATCTTCAATATGTTCTATGGAAACCTCTGACAAGCAGCCAAAGTTTCTACTTCTTCTTGACATTACTCAGATGGTTGCATTGGCGTTTTTGTATCATATGATAAATGTGAATACTCCATGTTTAGAATAGGTTAGATAGGAATGTCAATAAAGCTCAGTTCTGAGCATGTAGTTAGTTGTTGTTTTCTGCTTTGAAGAAAAATCAAAAAAAAGAAAAAAAAAAAGAAAAAAAAAAGAGGGCAAATTGTGAAAACAAGAAAGGTATAGCCCCATACCAAAAAGAGAAACAAATCTGAAAGTGTGCAAGCTTAAGTGCCACTCCTGAAATACACACTTCTACTTAGTCAAACAGCCTAATCTCGACTAATTAAATTTAAATTTTCTGTTGATAGGATAGTGAATTCGATTTGCCAAACTGTTAAATCTTGGCTTATCAGTAGATAGTTTAGGATAGAAATTAAAGGTTCAAACATGTTCAAAATCTGAACCTAGGTTTCCAAAAAGAAATGACTCAAATTTGTTTCAAATTCTGAGTCAAAAAGAAGAAAATCTGGTTCTAATTAGCTCAAAATTTGAACCAAAGAAAAAGGAAGAAACAACTCACATAAGAGTCAAAACAGAGCTGTAAAAGAGAAGGCCATGATGAGAAATTTTCAGATCTTAAGCCTTCCATTTTGTTTTAAATTTTCTGCAAAATAAATGTCTATGTGCAGCTTGTTTTTATGCCATGGACCAGCATCAAGTTACACTGTTTAAACCTGACTTGAATTCTTTTTGAATTTCTGTTGTAGGATTTAGAAAATAAAAGATCTTCTAGACTGTTTAATCCTAACAGATTGATAGAATAGGTAGAGAATCATATGGGCTCAACTATTTAATCTGAGTCCATGGAGAAATAATGAGTATAAATAGATTAGATTTCTTGCTTTCAAAAGAATAAAATGTTGTGAAAAGAATTTGCCAATCCAAGTGCACTCTAATGAAGAAAAAATGCTAGATCAGTAGGATTGGGTTGGTAGAAAGTTTGTATTGATGAAGGTCTATTGTTTTCATAGCTGCTAAATATGTTTTCAGAGAAGATCATCCCAGCAAAGGAAGGGCAGCCCAATGTATCAGGCACAGGTCAGCCTCCCATAGAATGCAAGTCTGAAGTTCTTGATGCCTTCAAGAAGGCACCATCCCCAAGTGGAGCCACTGTTAGCCACCTATAAAATTTGTTATAGAAAAAGGTGGCTAAGACTTTTTGATCCTTCAAGGAACAAATTTTATTGCTAAAAAAATTGTTGGCTCTTGAAGACTCTTGAAGGCCTCATGCCTCTGTCTGAAATCTTCATTGCTATTCCCATTTGATACTCAAAAATTCTGTTGATTTCATGAGAAGAAACTGCTGAAAAACCATCATTTTCCCCTTCTCCCACTCAAAACTAACCTTCATTTTCTCCCCTTTTTATCCATAAAAACTCCCTTTTTTTCATGATTTCTCTTCTTCCCTTCATGAAAATCACTCTTACAAAGTTAAAGACTCACTCTTTAACCTTACCGAAACCCCCAAATCCATTTAAAACCTTGAAAAATTTCATGAAAAATACATGTTTCTGCATGATGTTTAAATGGGTTGATTGAAAGACCAGGCCCGATAGCCTAATTGCGATTGGCCCTTTTGTTTTATACGCCCCGAGCATATCACATTTCATAAATACCAAAGGCCCCACAGTCGGGCGCCTGTCCACTATATATATATCCCGCCCTGATCCATATAAAACCTTTGTTTTATTTAAAACTTTGGGTTTTATATGTTATAAAGGTTTCTCCACCGGTGCGAAAGTTGAGACAATCCCGACCGTTGATCTAATCCTTCGATCCAACGGTCCGCGCAAAATCGCATTGCAACTTTCAAACGCATATATTTGATTTTTCCCCCCGATCATCATCCCTCCGATTCGCTCCCCGCCGTTGATCTGATTCTCAGATCAACAGCCATCGCTTAATCGCCTCTACCCTCCTGATCGCGCAATTGCATCGCAAAGTTTCAATCGCATACATTTTTTTGTCCCGTTGATTGTGATCCTCCGATTGAATCTGGACCGTCCACGTGTCCAGATCGGACGGCCCAGATCTAATTTCGCTTCATACCATCACCCTCCATCTTTCGCCAAAGGGTTTTCAAACCGATCTCCACTGTCGATCATCGCGCGATCAACGGTTCTATTTAATTCTTCCTTCCGCTGCTTTTAAACCTCCTCTCGGCTAATTTCCACCGTTGGATGATGCCATCCAACGGCTACGCTCCTCCCCCGCCTTCTGAAGTAGTTTTTCCCCAAACACGCAGGATTTCTTAATAATTTTTGTATTATTACAAGTGTTAAAGTTTTATCCATTATATTGAAATAAAAGGCCGAAGGCCGAGGATGATGATTCTTGTACCTTCGATCCATAAAAAAGAAGCATTCACGAGCTCATCGTGGTCCTGCACATCGACAAGACACTGTGATTTAATCACATTTAAAGGAGCATCATTTCTTGAAGACAGAGCACAGCAGAATGAAGATTGAAGACATAATTGTGGGGATCACGGCTAAGAATGATTATCAAAGGCCTAATCCCCCCAAATTAAACACAGTTAAAGGGAAATCATAAGTGTTTAACAAACGGAAAGGCCCCCACCGCCACATTTGAGGCGAATTGATTCCTCAGCTACCATAAGTGCCACCTGTGCCTCAAAGCATTCAAAACAGAGGTCGAAGTTATTGATCAAATGAAGATAATCACCTCAGCGCAGCCAGAGAGTTACTACTGCAAGGAAACTTAATGCAAAAAATATCTGTAGAGTTACTCCAAATATGACACAAAGCCTTAAAGTCAATAAAAGCTCCCACCGAGATTAATTCATAAATGTAAAAACAGTTAATGCAGACAGAATGTTTTTTAACTTCTCCATCGAGCCCCTCAAAGGCCGAGAAGTCTTGAATATGTATTAATTGTCCTGAGAGATCTTTTATCAGATCTCACCTCCTCATTCTTCTATAAATACCTCTGTAGAAGATGAGAAACCATTGGTTGCAGAACTTTGAAATACATTTGAGCTTAAACTTCTGATTGTGAATAGTGATCACTGGCCCTTGGAGCTTTGCTTGTGATAGATTAGTTAGGCAGAATAGTGAAGATGATTGCTGAACTGAAACATTGGACTTGAAGACTGTAATTGGTTTGACATCAATAACAAGTTGTTTCTTGGGATCCTGTTCTATATCATTGGTGAAGTGCCCCTCTCTTTGTTATTGTTTTCATTCTATGTATGTCATATTGTTCACTATTATCTGATAGAGAACATCATTTATAGAGTTAGGACCTACTATACATCAGCAACCTTCTCTCACTGAAAAGCTTTATCGCAATGTTTTCCTCCAATTGTTTATTTTAGAATGATTTAATACAATTTAAGCAGTTAGGAATGCTGGAGTTCCCTCGTCCTACTATTTGCTTTAAACATTGTTCTTGAAAGTTATTTTCCTTATTTGCTTATTAAAGTTAGACTAGAAAGTGATGGTTTGCCCTATTTCTAGCTTCTATTCTCCAAAAGCAGATTCTGAAAGTTTCCCTTGGTGTTAACTGAAAGAAGACTAGGTTTAAAAGTACTTTATCTGGTCTTAAGTTTATACTCTGTCTTCTCTTGTATGTTTTCATACTTTCTAAAGGTAATTATGTGGATTACTGGATTGTTTGTCAATTAAGCTACTTTAATACAAACTTGCCCAAGAGGTCAATGGTTAGCCCTGCACTTGGTTGGTTTTAAACAGTTACTTAAGAGGCTTTTCTTGTTTGGACTGACTATAAATCCTTTGTGAAATTATTATCAGTTTCCACCTCTCCAACACCTTATTGTTCCCATTCCATCATTTAAATCTCAATAATCTTGTGGTGTAGATGACTCGCCCCTTGGATCACTCTTGATGTTGTTGCTCAATTAAAGCCCTGTTATGACTCCATTGCCCAATGGACTAAAAACCAGCGTTATATCTATCTTTTAGCCATAACTGTTCTATCCACTTGCAACTTCTCACCTTTGAAACTTTTTGCACTTATAACTTTCTCCTCAAAATAATAATCATGCTCAATCATCCAAAAACAAACAAAACCCTTGGACTTCATAACTAGCCTAATATTATTACCTGAAATTTCAAATACAAATCCATCTTTGCACTTATTGGAGAGATCCCTCTTCGGATTCAGGAGGGCTAGATCCTAGAATCCAAAAGTTGGTTGAAATGATGTTGTTTCTGTGATCGGACTTTTCCAATCTTGCTGATTATAGATTCCTAGCAGGATGCATGGAGAAACTCTTATTTCTTTTTATTGTTTAATTGCTCTTAGTGCATAGATCTAGGTTTTTGCATCATTTGTTTCGACTATCTATTGCGGATCTAAGGAATTTAAGCAACCATATTTTTTGTTAGGTTGTTTGTCACACACATATAAAGTGAGCTCTTTTCGTACACTTGTGTTAAGAATTTACACTAAAAAATGGCAACTCCGCTGTGTTTTTAATTGCAACATCATCGTTAACAAATGGCGACTCCACTATTGTAATTAAAATTCCTACGTGACCAGCTACTTCAGTAACTATGGTTTTTATTCAACTATTTTTAGTCTCTTGATGTTTTTTTTTACCTTTTATTCCCTAAAACAGTAAAAATTCTAACTTCTATGTGTTTTCGGGTATTTTCCGCAGGTAATAGTTTTCAGTCACGCTACAGACGGCAACTTTTTCTGCAACCTGCTGCTCGAAGATCCCGAATATAGAACTCACACTTTTTGGCCCAGAACCTATGATTTCTGCCTGAACTCGCAGCTATCAGCCCAAAAACTACAATTTCCATAGTTTACAAGTCAGTACATGTGAGCTGCAACTTTTTTCTAAGTTTTTTCTGTGATAGTCAGGGTTTTCCACAAGCCCTGTTCAAGGTTGTCTGACCTCTGTCTCTGCCCATATTAGGCCTGGATATGATCATTTTGTCTCCTTGAAGTATAAATAATCCCCTTAGGGTTTCAGTACACTTCCACCTTTTTAGGAAGGGTTTAGCTGAGTAGGTAGTCTGAGATTTTGCAGTGCTTTCAGCCATTGTTTAGGGTCTGATCTATCCTTATTTAAGGTCCATTTTGATTGGTTATTATTCTAGCCAAAACCCCCTCTTGATTTTTTTTGGTCTCTCTTAGGGTTCCCTTCTTTTTCCTAGGGTTTTAACCTTTCACATCCTATTTTGCAGCAGTCTTCCCATCCGGTTTCTTGTTGTTCTCTGCACCTTTTCGAGCATATATGCGTCATTAGATCCCTATCCCTTTGACCTTATATATTTTGGTTGTCTTGTGTGTTTTGAGTCAATTTCACCCACCT
This sequence comes from Pinus albicaulis, assembly GCA_034641835.2. Lineage (NCBI taxonomy): Eukaryota > Viridiplantae > Streptophyta > Pinopsida > Pinales > Pinaceae > Pinus > Pinus albicaulis. The sequence continues at coordinate 10,547 of JAXQQM020079258.1, read as the reverse complement.
TTTAGACTATTTGTTTAGGAATCCTTCTTTTGGGTTAAATTTATGCATCTATAGCTATTTATTTTACTGTCGTTTCAGTTTTATTTACAGTTATTCAACATTTTTTATTTTTCTGTCTACAACCGTCTAGGCTTAATTAAAATTAACATATAGCTTGCACACATGCACACCTAAAGCGAAGAGAACTTGGTTTTGCATCGCCAAGATAAGAAATAAACATCATAATTAATTTATTTGCCTCACTGAGCCTTTGTTTATCACTCTTCCATATTTTTGTGTCATTTGTCACTTGTCATCATTCCGCCACCAACGCATTTATCTCAGAGACTCCAAGGCCTTCATCCTCAGTTTTCATTAGGATTAATTACTCCACCACATAAAATACAAGTTAGTCCTCCGCCAAGTCCCCATACCGACTTTGATTCTGGTTCATCAAGTTCTTCCTCTGATTCTGAACTACGTTCCCCTCCACCTCATTCTGTCACCATGTAAGGCGCCAATGCAGGTGTTGGTCCTCAAGTTGGTGGTGGCCCCGACCCTAATGCTGGAGCTGCTACCGGAATCATTATGGCTACTCCTTTGCTACCTTTTATGGCAGGTTTAAGCCTTCCCAGTTTCAACTAGTTAATTAATGACCCTATACTCTACAATCCAGGTTGGCCTGCTATGCCAACTAAGCTTCCTTCTTACATTCCTAAGTTTGAAGGAAACACAGGAGAGGACCCTACTAATCATGTCCACTCCTTTCACATGTGGTTTTCGTCCAATTCTATCACCGATGACTCCATCCGCCTTTTGTTATTCCTACGTACGCTCACTGGAGAAGTTGCAAAATGGTATGTCGACCAGACCACTACCTATCATTCCACTTTTGCGACTCTTGCTAAATTTTTTCTATCCTACTTCCAGTTACCTCTCTGCTATGATACCGGTACCAAGTTTTTGACCACATTCTGTCAAACTTCTGCCACTCACCATTCTGACCATGTCCAATAATGTTGTAGAAGGAGTAGCTTGTGTCAATCTCCTACATTCGACGACCGTGTCTATATGGATTGGTTTCTCATAACTCTTTTTCCTTCTATTGGTAAAGATGTCATGTCTCATTTTTCTCAGACTAAGGAAGGAGCTCTCCAAGTCACGTTGAAATATGACTTGATCTACACCCAGTCTGGTTAATTTTATACCATTTTACCGGATCTTCCTAGGCCAGGTAGTGCTAATGCATTGGGGGCATCTCACATCGCAGATGATATCTTTGGATCTCTTTCACATCTGTATACTCATTTTTCCATGGGTTATGGTTTCCCTCAGGGAGGGACCAGCTCCTCCAACACTTATCCCCCTCCCAGCAGCATGTATCCAAGACAAAGCATTCCTTATGCATTTTCCCAACTACATCAACCGATGCCAGGGCCAGTTGTTGCTCAACCTCCTTTCTATCCTTATCCATAGCTAAGTGCTCCAACCCCTCCGGAATCAACACCCCAACCTGATCCAGGTGCATATTGGTGGTCACTCGCCTATTCAACTTAGGGCCCCACCATTGTCTCTTTCAGTTTTTCAGTTTTGGCACAACTTACTATTTTTAGCAATTTTTCGGTTCCTGAACTTCTGAAGCCATTTTGAGGCCCTAAACAACGTTTTTTGGGAAAACTGGGAGCAACATGGGTCCATGGACTAATGTTACTCACTCAAAATTTGTAGTCCTTGAATAGATCTTTCTAATGAGGTATGGTTTGCGTCAAACAAAGATCGTATGCCAAAGTTACATCCTCGAGAATTTGAAACACCAATTTACCCAAACGGGGCCCATAGTTTTGGCGCTTCATTTCCTAGGGTTAGGGTTTTGGATGTTTAGGGTTTTCCATTATTTATAAATAATAAATAGGCCCTTGAGCCTCATTGTAACTCAGTTCAGAGGCCTGTAGCTACCACATCTCTTCTTAGAGATAACTACCAGCGCCCTAGCTAGTTTATTTCCATTCTGTCTGTAAGAAAATTTCAGTTCTTTAATATTAATGAAATGAAGTGTTGTTTCCATTGCATCTTTGTATCTATGGTTATATGTTTATTCTATTGCGTTCCTGCATAAATCTGGATCAGTGGTATCAGAGCGGTCTGCTTTTTCTCGATCCTTCTTTGCATGTCCCCAACGAGGTCATGGTACAAGGAGATAGGGCTCGATCTGGTGGAACCTTTTCAAGATCAGCCTCGTAAACCCCGACGGGCGCCCAAGGGGGACGAAAAGAAAGATGAAGCAGTAGGAGATCCTATCAAAATATTGCTCGAGGAGGCCCTCAAAAAACAAAGGAACACGATGATGGATAACTTTTCCCAAATCCTTCAACAACTGCCCACTGGCGATGCGTTTGCATCCAGCAGCCACTCTGGAGGCGCGACTCACTTTAAGGTACAAGTACATTCCCAAATTTGAGGTTCAAATAGATGTAGATGTCGTAGATAGATGGTTGAATCTATTAGAAGGATATTTCTTGGTTCATGAATTTTTTGACTGGGAGAAGATTATTTTTGCACTTCTCAAAGCTACCCCCCATGTCAAGGACTAGTGGGAAACCTACTGTGAGAAAAAGGACGAGACAGAACCCTCTATGTTCTCAGTCGTACCCACTTGGAATTATTTCTGAGACACCATCAAGAAATAATACTATCCCGTGGGGAGCTATGAGGACAAGTACATACAATGGACCACGCTGCGACAACAAAGGAATCAAGATGTGCATGAGCTGACGAATATGTTCCATACCTTGCGCACAAAGTCGAGTATCAAATATTCAGAGAAACATCTGGTGCTAAAGTATTGCAGTTGTCTGCACATATACATTCAAGAGGAAATGGAATTCCTCGACATCTCCTCGCTTGGTACAGCATACTGGTATGCTGCCAAGATTGAGCAGAAATTCAAACAAAAGAAGCGAGACTTTGGATCTCTGAATCAAAAGCAAGGGAAAGGTGCTCCCAAATTGCAAAACAAAGGACAAAGCCAAGGCATTGCAGCTCAAGACAACCTGTCAAAGCCACAAGCAAAGAAAAACACTGCAAAGCCAAAGAAGGACACGGGAAAGTGGTGTGAGTTCCATAAGAGCTCCACTCACAACACAAGTGAGTGTTGGGCCAAGCAGTCGTTGGTGGCCGAGATGAGGGCTTCTGAGTCAGATGAATTCTCTGAATCTGAATCAAAACCTGACAAGGGGAATGACAAAGGGAAACATATTATTGATGCAAATCCTAACGCCACTGTTGCCACTACGAAGATCCAGAAGGAGGAACCGGAAGATCCATAGGAGGAGGAATGTCTCTTCCACTCCCAGATGTGGGTAAAGGGCTCCCTGGTACAGTTCATTGTAGAAAATGGGAGCCAAAATAACCTCATTTCAGCAGACACCGTGAAGTGGTTGGGCTTACTAACCACAGCTCACCCACATCCATACACCATCGGGTGGCTTCACTAAGGACGAGATCTTCGCGTCAGCCAGCAATGCTGCCTTCCCTATAGCATCAAGCCCTTCACGGATGAGGTATTATGTGACATTGCTCCTATTGATGCTTCTGATGTATTATTAGGACAACCATACTTGTGGAAGCGTCATGTTGTGTATGAGTCTCAGCCTCGCGTTGTTATTATTACTTTGGGAAATAAGTTGTACAGGATACCAGAGGTACCACATCCTGCCGCTATCTCTTTGGTTACTGCAAAACAATGTAGTAAGCTCATTTCCCAAACCAGGAAATTTATTTTCCTGATGATCCACCCCCAGGGAAAGAAGAAGACTGTGGCCACAACCTCCAGACAAGGCTCCTCTACACAACAACAACAAATGGACAAGGTTGTGGAGGAGTACGGGGACATCTTCACCTCACCCACAGGGATTCCTCTACACTGTCAGGTCAAGCACCCAATTGATCTGACCCCAGGTGCACTGCTACCCAATGGACCGATCTATCGGCGCTCTGTTCTGGAGAACGATGAAATCAAGAGGTAGATTCAGGAGCTGCTGCAGAAAGGTCACATCCGACCAGTTTCATCGCCCTGTGGGAGCCTGATCGTGTTGGTACAAAAGAAGGATGGGACGTGGAGACTCTGTATTGACTATCGGGCACTGAACAAGATCACTTTCTAGAATAGGTACCCGATCCCACAGATTGATGACCTTATGGACCAACTTAAAGGGGTGAAATATTTCAGCAAGATCGACTTGAAGTCTGGGTATCACCAAGTAAAAATCGAACCCTCTGATGTGTGGAAGACTGCCTTCAAAGCCAAGGAAGGCCTTTTCAAATGGCTGGTCATGCCTTTCGGATTGACAAATGCTCCAACAACCTTCATGAGGTTGATGGACAACATCTTGCGTCCATTCACCAACTCATTTGTAGTGGTGTACTTGGATGACATTCTGATCTTTAGCCAGACTTGGGAAGAGCACCTCCACCACATCCGACAAGTCCTCCAAACACTGCGGCAACATAATTTGTGTACCAATTTGGAGAAGTGCACTTTTGGCATGACCCAGGTTCAATATCTGGGATACATTATTGATGAAAAGGGGGTGCATGTGGATCCAACTAAGATCCAAGTCATTCGGGATTGGCTAGCCCCAACCACTATAACAGAGCTATGCAGCTTTCTGGGTCTTGCTAATTTCTACCGTAGGTTCGTGTTGGGATTCTCTCATATCACTTGGCCCTTGAGTCAAGTCACCAAGGGAGGAGCGAGAGAAAAATTCTTTTGGTCGGAATCTCAACAGAAGGCGTTCACAGAATTGAAAAATCGCCTCTGTTTTTCCTCAGTGCTCACATTACCAGACTTGCAACAACCATTTGAGAACGAGACAAATGCCTCTAACTATGCTATTGGGACAGTTATTACTTAATAGGGACATCCAGTGGCATATCATAGTGAGAAATTGTCTGACACAGTTCGCAAGTATCCCACTCATGAGAAAGAAATGTATTCCATTGTGCAAGCTTACATCCAGTGGCATTTCACGGTGAGACATTGTCTGACACAGTTCGCAAGTACCCCACATATGACAAAGAAATGTACTCCATTGTGCAAGCTTGTCGACAATGGAAGCATTACATTTTGGGGAAGGAAACAATCATCCATACAGACCACAGGCCCCTGCAGTTCATACGGACACAAGGGAAGTTGCAGAATGATCGCCATCAGAAGTGGTCTACATATCTGCAACAGTTTCATTTGAACATCAAGTATAAGAAGGGTAGCACCAATCATGTTGCAGACTGCCTCAGCCGACCACCGATCGTGGCGCTCACCACTGTGCTCAAATCTTGTGGGCACGAGACTTCTGATTGGCCACTTCTCTATGAGAGTGACCCAGAATTCGGCCAAACTTACAAGGCACTCTTGGGGGGTACGCAAGTTCCAAATTTTCACCTCCAAGATGCACTTTTATGTCACATGGGACACCTTTGTGTTCCTTCAAGCGAGCGTGCCAAGATGATATGGGAAGCACACTACGGTCGAGTCGCTGGGCATTTCGGGGTCGAGAAAACATTAGCAATCCTACGAGTATTTCTATTAGGCTGAACCTTCAAAGGATGTGGAGACGCACATTAGATCTGCCTTTGCTTGTGCCATAGCCGTGACCATCAGAAGCAAGGCCTATATACTCCTCTACCTACTCCCTGATCGATCCCTTCAGAATCCCATCTCCAGGTCTTAGGATTGTAGCTTTGCCTTACTAAGCAAGGAAATGGTGTGTTTTCATGGTCATGTGAATTCTCGAAGATGGCCATTATGGCGGGCGTTGAAAGATATCACGGCGGAAAAGACCGCAGAACTCTTCTTTGAACGAGTGTGGGTGCACTTTGGGATCCCACAGTTTATCATATCAGATCGGGATAGCAGGTTCCTCAGCACATTTTGGTCCAGCCTCTGGTCAATGTTGGATACCAAGCTCACCAAGTCCACGGCTTTCCATCCCCAAACAGATGGCCAGACAGAGGTCGTCAACAGAATGATTGTACACATTCTGCGCATGTACAATTCAAAGCATCCACGCACATGGGATGAGAGCCTCCCCTATGTACAACATAGTTATAATCGGGCTCTCCACAGTTCAATCGGCCATAGCCCCTTTCAGGTGGGCTTGGGATTCCAGCCACTATGTCCCATCGACGTAGCCATGCCATTTGCAGCTGCTCAGGCCAATTCAGCTCATGTCCAGTCTGAAGTTGACAAAGCAAGTAGCTTCATCGAGCGCATTCAACACATCCGCCAACAGGTTCATGATATATTGGACAGAGCCAATTCCAAGTACAAGAAACGCCATGATCAACACCGGGTGCCACACAACTTCCAGGTGGGCGACAAAGTATGGCTACATTTGCAGAAGGAGCGCCTCACTGGACCCCACCGCAAGCTTCGCCCGCTCCGATACGAGCCGTACACCGTCACCAAGGCTGTAGGGAACAATGCCTTCGAGCTTAGTATTCCTCCATTCCTTGGTCTGCACCCAGTCTTCAATGTGGATCGCCTTCGTCCTTACTTCCCACCTCTACTGGACACCTCAGACATTGCAGAACAACTCACACCAACGGAGTTAAACCCAGACTGCATGGAACAGGCCACCACAGATTGTATCATGGACATGCAAATCAAGAACACTCGTCAACAGCAGATCCAACTGTATCGGGTTGTCAAAGCTGGCCAACTCCTGCACCAAGGAAAGTGGTTCACCAGGGACCAAGTTCAGCAGAAATTTCCTCATCTCATGGAAGAACTTAACGCAATGGGGACCATTGCTTCCTAAGGGGGGAGGAATGATCCAGGTGGATATTGGTGGTCACCCGCCTATTCCACTTGGGGCTCCACCATTGTCTATTTCAGTTTTTCAGTTTCGGCACAGTTTACTATTTTTAGCAGTTTTTCGGGTCTTAAACTTCCGGAGCCGTTTTGAGGCCCTAAACGACGTTTTTTGGGAAAACGAAGAGCAACATGGGTCCATGGACCGATGTTGCTCGTTCCAAATTTGTAGTCCTCGGATAGATCTTTCTAACGAGGTATGGTACGCGTCAAACGGAGATCGTATGCCAAAGTTACGCCCCTGGGAAGTTGAAACACCAATTTACCCAAACGGGGCCCATAGTTTTGGCTCTTCATCTCCTAGGGTTAGGGTTTTGGCTGTTTAGGATTTCCCATTGTTTCTAAATGATAAATAGGCCCTCGAGCCTCATTGTAACACAGTTCAGAGGCCTGTAGCCGCCACATCTCTTCTCAGAGATAGCTACCAGCGCCCTAACTAGTTTTATTTCCATTCTGTCTGTAAGCAAATTTCAGTTCTTTGATATTAATGAAATGAAGTGTTATTTCCGCTGCATCTCTGTATTTATGTTTATATGTTTATTCTGTTGCGTTCCTGCATAAATCTGGATCAGTGGTATCAGAGCGGTCTGCTTTTTCTCGATCCTTCTTTGCATTTCCCCAACGAGGTCGGGGTATAAGGAGCTAGGGCTCGATCTGGTGGAACCTTTGCAAGATCAACCTCGCAAACCTCGACGGACGCCCATGGGGGACGAAAAGAAAGATGAGGGAGCAGGAGATCCTATCAAAATATTGCTCGAGGAGGCCCTCGAAAAACAAAGGAACGCGATGATGGATAACTTTGCTCAGATCCTTCAACGGCTGCCCACCGGCAGCGCATCTGCATCCAGTAGCCACTCTAGAGTTGTGACTCCCTTTAAGGTACAAGTAAATTTTGACATTCCCTTATTTGAGGTTCAAATAGATGCAGATGCCATAGATAGATGGTTGAATCTATTAGAAGGATATTTCTCTGTTCATGACTTTTCAGACCGGGAGAAGATTATTTTTGCACTCCTCAAAGCTACCCCCCATGTTAAGGATTGGTGGGAAACCTACTGTGAGAACAAGGACCAGACAGAACCCTCTCTGTTCTTGGCCGTACCAACTTGGAATTCTTTCCGAGACGCCGTCAAGGAACAGTACTATCCCGTGGGGAGCTATGAGGACAAGTACATACAATGGACCACGTTGCGACAACAAAGGGATCAAGATGTGCATGAGCTGACGAATCTGTTCCATACCCTGGGCACAAAGTTGGGTATCAAAGATTCAGAGAAACATCTGGTGCTAAAGTATCGCAGCTGTCTGCACAGATACATTCAGGAGGAAATGGAGTTCCTCGACATCTCCTCGCTTGGTACGGCATACCGGTATGCTGCCAAGATTGAGCAGAAATTCAAACAGAAGAAGCGAGACTTTGGATCTGCGAATCAAAAGCAAGGAAAGGGTGCTTCCAAACCGCAAAACAAAGGACAGAGCATGGCGGCTAAAGACAACCCATCAAAGCCACAAGACAAGAACAACACCGTAAAGCCAAAGAAGGACACGGGAAAGTGGTGTGAGTTCCATAAGAGCTCCACTCACAACACAAGTGAGTGTCGGGCCAAGTAGTCGCTAGTGGCCGAGATGAGGGCTTCTGAGTCAGATGCATGCTCTGACTCCGAATCAAAACCTGAAAAGGCGAATGAAAAAGGGAAACAAATTATTGATGCGGAGCCCAACGCCACTGTTGCCACTGCAAAGATCCAAAAGGAGGAACCGGAAGATCCAGAGGAGGAGGAACGTCTCTTCCACTCCCGGATGTGGGTAAAGGGCTCCCCGGTACAGTTCATTGTCGACAATGGGAGCCAAAAGAACCTCATTTCAGCAGACGCCGTGAAGCGGTTGGGCTTGCCGACCACGGCTCACCCACATCCATACACCATCGGGTGGCTTCACCAAGGACGAGATCTCCGCGTCAGCCAGCAGTGTCGCCTTCCCTATAGCATCAAGCCCTTCACGGATGAGGTATTATGTGGCGTTGCTCCTATTGATGTTTCTGATGTATTATTAGGACAACCATACTTGTGGAAGCGTCATGCTGTGTATGAGTCTCGACCTCGTGCTGTTATTATTACTTTGGGAAATAAGTTGTACAGGATACCAGAGGTACCACCTCCTACGACTATCTCTTTGGTTACTGCGAAACAATGTAGTAAGCTCATTTCCCAAACCAGGAAATTCGTTTTCCTGATGATCCGCCCCCAGGGCAAGAAGAAGACTGTGGCCACGACCTCCAGACAGGGCTCCTCTACACAACAACAACAAATGGATAAGGTTGTGGAGGAGTACGGGGACATATTCACCTCACCCATAGGGGTTCCTCTGCACTGTCAGGTCAAGCACCCAATTGATCTGACCCCCGGTGCGCCGCTACCTAATGGACCGATCTATCGGCGCTCTGTTCTGGAGAATGATGAAATCAAGAGGCAGATTCAGGAGCTGTTGCAGAAAGGTCACATCAGACCAAGTTCATCACCTTGTGGGAGCCCGATCGTGTTGGTACAGAAGAAGGATGGGACGTGGAGACTCTGTATTGACTATCGGGCGCTGAACAAGATCACTGTCCGGAATAGGTACCCAATCCCACGGATTGATGACCTTCTGGACCAACTCAAAGGTGCAAAATATTTCAGCAAGATTGACCTGAAGTCTGGGTATCACCAGGTACCAATTGAACCCTTCGATGTGTGGAAGACTGCCTTCAAAGCCAAGGAAGGCCTTTTCGAATGGCTGGTCATGCCTTTCGGATTGATGAATGCTCCCGCCACCTTCATGAGGATGATGGATGACATCTTGCGGCCATTCACCAACTCATTTGTAGTGGTGTACTTGGATGATATTCTGATCTTCAGCCAGACTTGGGAAGAGCACCTTCACCACATCCGACAAGTCCTCCAAACACTGCGGCAACCCAAGTTGTGTGCCAATTTGGAGAAGTGCACTTTTGGCATGACCCAGGTTCAATATCTGGGATACATTATTGATGAAAGGGGGGTGCATGTGGATCCAGCCAAGATCCAAGTCATTCGGGATTGGCCGGCCCCGACTACTATAACAGAGCTTCGCAGCTTTCTGGGTCTTGCTAATTTCTACCGTAGATTCGTGTTGGGATTCTCTCATATCACTTGGCCCTTGAGTCAAGTCACCAAAGGAGGAGCGAGAGCAAAATTCTTTTGGTCGGAACCTCAACAGAAGGCATTCAAAGAATTGAAAAACCGCCTCTGTTCTGCCCCAGTGCTCACCTTACCAGACTTGCAGCATCCATTTGAGATCGAGACAGATGCCTCTGACTATGCTATTGGGGCAGTTCTTACTCAACAGGGACATCCAGTGGCATATCACAGTGAGACATTGTCTGAGACAGTTCGCAAGTATCCCACCTATGAAAAAGAAATGTATTCCATTGTGCAAGCCTGTCGACAATGGAAGCATTACATTTTGAGGAAGGAAACAATCATCCACACAGACCACCGGCCCCTGCAGTTCATACAGACACAAGGGAAGTTGCAGAATGATCGCCATCAGAAGTGGTCCACATATCTGCAACAGTTTCATTTGAACATCAAGTACAAGAAGGGTAGCACCAATCATGTTGCAGACTGCCTCAGCCGACCACCGATCGTGGCGCTCACCACTATGCTCAACTCTTGTGGGC